>CM060086.1:23674109-23769952 GCA_030522485.1 Stenchaetothrips biformis | reverse complement strand
CCAGATAAGAACCAATACGAATCTGAATCTTAACTTCTGTACCCATTTTCTATGAAAAATTGCTGCGATTTGTTTGGGATTTACCGGTCACAATTGCCAACGTGTGTTTTTTATGTCACGTTCTTTTCTTTTTCCATTTTTTTAAAAATTTCGATCATTCAATAATTCAAACATACATTAACTTCGCTGGAACCTAATTTGACATTTCTCCATCATTATGCACAATTTCGTTTCATGCTAAATGCACAACAGTCTTTCAAATAATTCCGTCTGTGAAGTTGGCAGCAAGTCAGATGAGGGCCACGATCCTATCTGCTGCGAATGCTCCGAGGGAGCTTTGAGGGAAAAAAAAAAAGGATGACTGAGTGTTTAAAGGCCAAGCCTAAGGTAAAATTCTTTTGCACTCAGCCAATGATGAAAAATTATTCACTTGGAACGCAGTCCTATCCTATCCTAGACTTGAGTCCTAAAGTTTAGGACTCTATCCAAGACTGACTAGAGGAGAGTATCTATAGAGTGGAGTCCTAGGCTCTTATGGGTAAGGGGAGATCCTACGGGGCCTGTGGGACTCTGCACAGTCCTAGTCCATCTATAGGGCTCAGTCCGACAGCACCCAACAGTCCCGGGAAGTGAGTCTGCGTTTCGAAACATGTTACATGTGTGAGATGTGAGAACCTGCAGAATGACGGAATTTACACTTCAAGTATAAAGAACTCTGTTTTATTACAGGTCTCGATACAATACCTAATGACAAACTTAAATGACACCATTCTGGCAGTGTTAAATGTGAACATACACACACATAAAGAAATGCTTGAAAGATGGAGTTGCATTCACATGATAGAGTGCATGGTGTTTGGATAAACAAACATCTCTACACTTTAAGTATTGGTTAACAATGTGAAAAGACCGACTCCTGAAATTGATTAACATGACTACTGCATAGAGATCTACAAGACCATTAAAAGTAAGGAAGGCACAATGTACAAAAAATTGTTTTCATCACAATCTTTGAAACAAGGAGGAAACAATTCAAGAAATTAAGATTAGGATAGTATAGTAACCTCAACAGTCCAACAAAAGAGAAAAAGAAGAAAAAATCTCACTTAATGCTATGGCTACAACTTCACCATAAAACAACATAATTTTCCAACCATCAAAACAATAAATATTCCTCTCCCACTTGCTTGCATATTCAAAGGAATGCCTACATATAAAAGGAAAGTGAATGAATCACTTGCAAAGGCCCAGGCATTAAGATTCACAGGCAAAGAGTACACACAAAATAATTCCACCATCATTAGAATTAAAAATACCATAAGAAAGGTTCCAGTTCAATTTGCATTTTTAAAAGAAATGTACAAAACAGTGCCACTATTTAGTATTGATTCGTCAATTAAAAAGAAAGATTTTAAAAAGAAAACAGCACTAAGGGAACTTCCTATTCCAATCTTTGGTTTCCTGTTATACATAACATACAAGTTATAAATTTTAACAATGTACACCAATACCTGTTTTCTAAAGCAACTCAATTTTGAAATTAGATGCAAGAAATAATTTTCCAAACCTAATTGTTTGAAATCATGCTATCTGATTTCAAAAAGTCAAAACCAAACACTTCTTTCAGACAGCAATAACAAAAAGGAAAATAAAAGGAAAAAAAAGGAAATTACACAGAGAGACACCATTGGGAGCTTGAGTCACAACTTCCTTACGAAACAGACACATTGGGAAACAAACATTTAAAAATCCAGTAGGAAGAATTCAGCGTATTTTGCACACACATCAACAACACTTTGAAATATGCTTTTGTTATCAACAAAAATAACTTGAGCAGCAAGTGAATTCATCTATATTCTGCATGTCAACTTTGCCGCATCAAATAACATGTACAGTATAAAAAATATAAGAATGGCTATGGAGGAAAATACAATTGTACAAGTCAATGAAGCACACCATGATGACAGATACAATGTACAATTTTATTCCTGCATCCAGGATTGATAGTTCAGTAAAATCAGCCACTTCACAAAATATTTGACAGTTAACAAAATTTTGTGTATCAAAAAGAGGTTCAATTTTCATGCAATTTCAAAAGTGGTAGAAAAGAACATCAACAACAAAATACACTATGACAGTATGAGCATGAAATTCCGCTGAGAGTAAAATTAAAATTTAAATACAAGATAAACATAAGATTTCAGTCTTCATAAAGGAAATGTAGCAGAGCAAGTGGTTTTCATAACTATTACCTGCTTTCTCAGTCAGAATTCTCATAGCAATTCATTTATTGACTTAAGATCTGATCAGATCAGTGGCTAAGTAAACCCAGGAAAAGGTAAGACTTTCTTTCATTCAAGACTTTAGTTCTGTAAAGAAATTTTACAACTATGTTAACTATTTTGAAAACAGCATTCACACCTTTAAAAAAAATCACACATTAAATCAAGTGGTAATGGTTCATACAATTAATTTGCAGCTAAGTTAAAAGGCCATTGCAAGGGCCATAACACAAATACATGAACATACAGGCTGCAAATTTAAAATATTTATCAAAGACTGAAACTTGTATTACACAAACCTACATGTATTGGAACAAAAAATAGTCAAAAGACTCAAAAATAGTGTCAGTTAGAAATTGTTACCAATGGCATGTTTACTCCACACATTATTACATGTTCAATTCTCGTGAGAATAAATAAGCAGACTCCATTGAGTGGCAGTAGACAATAGCACTTGGTTGACAATGATGCACGAATTACAATGGTACATGTCAAATGCCCATAATAACAATTAAAAAAAATATTGCATTGGATACTACATATTCACAGACTGGAGTGAGAGGAGTGTGCATATGTAGGCACAAAGCGCACATACACATACACACACACTGCCACTTCCATATTTAATATACTTGTATACATATACATACATACACAGACACATCAGTGCCTCTAAAAAGTCGACATAATCCTGGCTTTCCTTGAAACTTGAGGTGCTAGGCTATTTAATTTGACTAAATGCCAAAGGCATGGCATAGTACTAGGACGAAAGCAGTATAGTGCTTCATGGCAGTGTGGAGAGGAGAACACATGGAAAATAGGAATTTTTTTATCACACAAGCCAATTCACCACTTTAAAAGTGAAAAACAAATCAAAATTTTAGACCACATATTCAAAGGATCAGGGTTAACAACTAGCTGGTAACTCCTTTGGAAGGAACAGTCTGGATTGGACTGGGTTCAGAGCTTTGGTTACTGGAAAATGATTTTCTTCTAAGTAAAACCACACTACTGTCTTGAGTAGATGGAGAATCAGTACATATGGATTTTTTTCGCTGCAGAGCATTTTCTTCCAGATCTGTCGGTATTCCAATGGAATTTGGTCCAAGACTAGGCTTCCGTTTTATATCACTTAGATCAAAGGTAGTAGAAGGAATTTTGTTGCCGCTTGCTGAGACTATTTCTTCCACAAGAGGAGACACCTCTACAGTGCAGTTGGAGATAAGTTTTCCATCTACCAGAAGAGGAGCACCATTTGAAATGGTGGGCTTCTTCTTAAATTCATAATTTTGCACAGCTGAATTAGTGTCACAATTAATTTGAGGTTTTGTTCCGTTTGTGGCTACAGCAGGAAGCGACATTCGTTTTTTCGGGTCACTGACCACTTGGGAAGTGCCTTTACTACCCACTTGCTGGCTCAAACTGGTAACAACTACATTTTTGGGCTCATTTACGTTGGAAGAACCGGCTGGGAATACAGTTGATCCAATGGATGGGGTCAGTTTTCTTTTCAGTTCACAGTTCACAGTTCCAAGTTGGGAGGGTATTGCCTGAGATTTCCCATTTGGTTGAGTAACTATTTTTTTCTTAACTGGCGGTTCAATAGAGAAACCACTCATACTTTTTGAATTATTCTGACTTGGACTGGGCTTCAGGCCTGGGCTCGGAGAGGGCCCTTGTGAAGAAGATGACTTCCTCTTAAGGGCGTCAGCACTGCCAGAATCAGCCAACTGAGGTTTTGAGATCAGATTTGATGGAGGTTTCTGGCCCTGAGTTGAGTGGGCTTTACCAAGAATAACTGGACCCTTCTGTTGGGAATTAATACTTGAGGGAATAGACCCACTTTTGGTAGACACAATTTTCATTTTATCAGGATCACTGCTACTACTACTAGTGGCACTCTTTTTCTTTGTTGTAACAAAATCACTTGAAGTGGATGAAGCTGATGAACTGGAACAGCTACTTTTCTGATTGCCAGCTTTATCATTATCATCCTCGTCATCGTCATCCTCATAATCTTCTTCATCTTCGTCTTCGTCTTCCTCATCGTCATCATCTTCTTGCTGAGTTTTGCGTCTACTAGGGCTTTCACTCTTGTATGATCCTGGACTATAAAGCTTTCGGCGAGCACTTGGGTCAACATTTATTCCAGAGGGAGCTTGATTCTTGAAATGAGAAGGAGTATTTTGCTTCTCCTTGGCACCTGATTTGATCCAATGCTCTTTCTGAGCTTCCCATGATGCCTGCATTGCTTTAGCATGATGGTCCTTCACCATCTCGTGTAGTTGTTGGACTGTCTCATAAAGTGCTACTGGGCTGATCAGTCCATAATCAAATAAACTGCACATGTGGACGATAAAATTTCGGTACAAGTTCTTGTCCAGCAATTCTTGTCCTTTTTTCTCAAGGAATTTAGTGCATGCTATAGGTACTTGACAGTCACCTACATACCTAAACAACACAAATCAGAATATGTGTTCAACTCACTTCAATTAATCAAATTCAATATTGATCATCATATTGCATCTTACCCTTCTTTCATGACATGAAGATTCCACATCTTCATCAGCTCCTTTTCACCTTCGTTGACATCAGTAAATTCGTCAATCATCATCATTGTCTTGGTTTGCAACCACTTAGGGTCATTTTCACCCTCTGAGTCATTTTCCATCTCTTTGGGATGTACAGGTAGACAAGTTACGGTGTGATGATACAGACTAAACAAGAAATTTTGATCATTATTATAAACATATTTCTAGGATTGAAGAATGAAGAACTATCACACTGAATGTTTACCGATTGTGCCCTGTGATGAAAGATCGCTGTAAATCACCAGATTCTTCTTCTAGCTCCACAAATTCAGATAGTGATGGCTTTTGTCTCTTGGGGTGACAAACAAGTATATTTGAAACTGTAGTGCGGATCTGCGGACCATTCCTGGAGAACGCAGATCCTCCAGGTTGAGCGATCACATCATGTGGAGATCCAGTGTAGGATCCATCATATGACTCGTTTATGGCTACATCAACACGAGCCATGTTAGGTAAGGGCTGTAAAACAAAGTGTTTTCTCTGAAGGACAATGTAATAAACTTAAAATTTCAATAACTGAAAACAGCAACTCACCGTGTATGTAAAAGTAAACCTAGCATGACAAAGTTTGAGATGCTTGAGTAGAGAAAAAAGGGTGCCACAATCTAACGAGCACCATGGACAATGCAGGTCACTACAGGGTTCAGTTTGCTGACGAGAATTGTTGTTATAGTGGAACTGATATACTATCACAGGTTTGCCAGCTTTCTTGTCTTCTTCTTTTTTATCACCAGCTTGTTTTTTAGCAGCCCGGTCTTAGTAAAAAAGAGACCAAATGCATACAAAGCAATTAGAAGACCGAACAGAAGAACAGATGCACCAAAGAGGATCACCTGTTACCTTGTCTATTTTCTTTATTTCCATTACTGTCCAGAACTTCTTCCTCTCGGGCTGGCATGAGGCGAGGGCGGTCTACAAAGGAGCTCCGTTGTTCTCTAGACCATTCCAGTTTGAACTTGAGGGTAGGCCCATTAGAAAACAGTTCAAAGGAGTTGCAATCCTGAGGAGGAAAGACACGCTGTCAGCGTAAATGCAACAGCTTAGTATTAAAAATGGAACAAAATATTGTCGGATTAAGATAAAACAGGAGTGTCGTGCATCATATCACGAAAGCCAATTAGTGAGTGACCAAACAAGCTCAGCTAGGTGTGGGTGTTAGACAAACACAAACCCATAACCCACCAATCAACACAAAGGAAGACAACTTGAGACGAGCCATAAAGAATACAGGTATAACAAACTGGATTTCGGTTAAAGAAAACAATGTAAATTAACTGATCCCATAGGGTGTCCTCCAGCTCTACTGGAGCATAAGCAATTAACAAAATATTAGGCCACTTCATGTACTGCAAGGTAGTCAGAGGCCAATCTTTAAGTTGAGAGTATGTACCAAGGGATTCAAAACGTTTCAATAATTATTTTTTGACTACACATATCAACAGCAAGTGACGAGTGAGTATAAGCAGTGCTAGCCACATTATAATAATAACAAGACACTTCCCCATCATAGAAGGGAAAAGGAGCAGGATCACTACCATCAACCCTTTTTCAACTAGGTTAGTCACAATAATAAAACGATATATTTCATTATTTACAACAGACATGGTATTGGGTCTCTTGGTTAGAAAAAAAACTGCTCTCAGATAATGTCAGCTTAGAAAAGATGCATGAAAAGCATGACACAGAGAGGGGGAAAAGTCCAGGATATGCTTATGTGAAGCACAAGGATTGGTTTGGTGGCTCAACCAGCAAGACATGCTGAATTGGCACTTACCATAAATTCTGTAACTGCGAATTCTCGCAGACGCTGCAGAGGAGCAAGCTAATTGGGCAAAGTGAAAAATAGTCTACACGCTATTTTGGGCACTGACACTCAACATGTTTATGCAGTACACAAAATAAAAACATGTTAGAGGACACAATTTGTTTGGATCTGAGATCATTCTACAGGCCACCTGACATGAAGACATAATCCCAAACGACACTGATGCAGCATTTCTGAACTAGATGATAATAATTTATTGTTATTATTTCTTACACTGCTAAATCAATTCTGAATCTGTTGTTCCAAAATAACTTCATAAAAACATGCCTAGTACTAAATTTCTTCAATTATTTCTACATTAACTAACAACCCACAAACTGAACTGTGTCACTCACATGCAATAATGATTAAAAGCACACCATTCATAAGATTGATTTGGATCATTGTAAAATAAAACTGAGTGATGATAAGAAAAATATTGAATTGAATTGTCACATAATTACCTCATTAAGATCTCCAATTGGCTCCCATGAAGGAAATTTCCTGGGTAAATTTCTTGGTTGCACCAGCTCATCCATCAATAACTCATAATCACCATCTCCCAACAAGCACTGCTTCTGCTTGTCGTATATCACAAGGTCTGTCCCAAATAACTTTATCTCATCACGGCTTGTTGATGTTCTGCGTCTTTTGGGAACAGGTTCCACTGAAAGTAAAGAAAGTCACGATTAACATTTCACACTATCCAAACAGCTAAAATGATTTCCTGACAAAAACTGGAGTAAAACATACCAGATTCTTGATCACTGCCATTTGCTCCATTGACTGGGGCATTATACACCCTCAAAAGAAGATGATATGATTTCACTTCACCTTGATCCTCACAGAATTCATTGACTGAAATCGAAACTGTAGGGGCTTTAGGTGGAGGACACTCTTCTGATGGATTAGTTGGGACAATACTCGTCCCAACAGTCACCTTAAATGAAATGTGATACAATGACATTGTGTCAAAAGGCCGAGAATAACATTCAGAGACAACAGTTTTCTCTACTCACAGACATTACTGGTGTAGTGGTGTCCTTTCTTTTCTTGTGGCATATTTTTAACAGGAGTGTCTCAACTTTTACAGGTTCTTTAGGTGCTTCACAGGCTGGAACTAATTTTAAAAGTATCAATTAGTGAGTGGCATAGACTTCGTAGGA
This sequence comes from Stenchaetothrips biformis, assembly GCA_030522485.1. Taxonomy (NCBI): domain Eukaryota; kingdom Metazoa; phylum Arthropoda; class Insecta; order Thysanoptera; family Thripidae; genus Stenchaetothrips; species Stenchaetothrips biformis. Next base: position 23,762,109 of record CM060086.1, on the reverse strand, counting down.
GATTTCCAAGGTTTTAAACATACCCGGTTTCTTGTCATAGAACCCAAGGAAAGTAATAGTCATAAAACCACCCCTCAGAGCAGCAGGAACAAGGCTTTTAGATACTCTTTCCAGAATAGAATCCACCTCAAAATTTATACGGCTTTTGTGACTCCTGGACATGCGGTACTGCATGTAACTAAGATTGCGTTGTAAAAATATTGGCTGTGGAGTTGAGACAAAAATTTAGTTGCAGAAGAAATTGACATACCAGAGCAAGGAGGGTGTCATCAGTCATTATTACTTACAGAATTCGCATTCCTCACTCTAAGGTATCTGTAAATCTGTGTTGGCTCTGAAAAGAAGAAACAAATAACAAATAATTTTTTATTATTTTTTTCAAATTCCTGACAAGGACACAAATTATTGAGAAAATTTTTACAAAAAGACTATAAACAAAACTGCTGGAAATTATACAGGGACTTTCTCAATAGAGATGGAAGTAACTATTTTGGGTATTTCTTATCCCGTAGGATTTTTTTTTCACTAAAACCATTAAATGAATACCCCTTAATAAACAAACATTATCGGCCGGAATGAAAGGGCTCCATAACCTGTACATAAGTGGAGGGAACAAGCGAGAGCGACACCCCTTCATGCCTTCCAACCATAACAGAGGCTAGCAATATTTACGCCAATTTCAACAGGAAATTTGGACGGACGATTCCCTGACAAAAGCGTGCGTGTAGGCGTATACCCAATGGCAGCATTTGGACGAGAATTGTTTATTGTTATGCATTGGGCCTTGGGCTTAGGCAATGGCCGGGCGCAGCGGTGACTGCACATTTTAACGTCCATATTACGGTACTCACTCTCAAACGCTTGCAGGAAAAGGTCGTGGTCATTTTTCGCCGCATCGGACCGTTGGCTTTTGGACGTTTCGCCTTCTTTATCTCGCTTTTTAGGGGGCATTGCGGATTTGGAAGATCGGATAAATTTCTGTCTACAAAACACACCCTCGGCCCGCGAACCAGGCTCCGTGCCGTTGGCCGAAGTTTACTTTGATACGCAGGGTAGCCAAACTAACGACCCTACAGCTAGAACGTTTCGCAAGCCGCTATGCCCCATAGTATAGATTCTCAAATTCCTAAGCAACAGCCGCTAGGAAAAATATAGAAAATCTAATCGTTACATCAGGATGATTCTATTCTGCCTTTTCCCCGAAATACCAGTGTAATGTTGTGAGTGGTGGTCGCCTGAGACAAACGGCTTCCCGTTCCTGTATTGGTCAGCTGTTTTGTAACTAACGTCTTGTTTGTGCTTCTGTGCATTCTTACCTTGCCCGTGACGCATCGGCGAACTTCGCCAGTGGGGCCTTTCTTTAATGGGGTCGCTACTCAAAGTCTTCGACCGTGACCATCTTTGGTATTCCTCCATGCATGGCTCAGGAATGTTTGGACCGCGCACTCCGTGGCGTCGCCGGCACTGTGGGAATCAAAAAGTTGAATTGACCACCCTTAAGTGACGCACCGTGGAACTACTCGCACTTTTACCACCTTAGATGCCACATGAATTGCCTGCCCACAAGGAACACCTATGGCAGCATTCCTCACCAGATCCAGTCCCACTGCTCTGAAAGTCACTCCCTCCCTCCCCCTCCCCCTTCTTTTCACAGTCACATGCACACGCCTCTCACAATAACACAAGCGCCCCCCCCCCCGGGTCAGGTAATTCCACCTTACGCTTAAGGCCATAGCACCCATCATCACTGCACGTTGACTCTGTTCGCTCTGCCTTCTGCTCATAACTGCCTGATATGCTGCTGATGCGCTCTGGCCATCTACAGAGCGCGGGGTACTGACTATGTCATGTTCGATGCAGGAACGAAAAGATTCGGTTATATGACGAGAACGACGAGGACGTCACCCCCCAGCCGCTGGTGTTCGGTGACTTCGAGGAGGAGGGAACGGAAAGTGCAGAGGAGCCGCTCATTGTGGACACTTTCCAAGACTTCGGCCAGGTAGACCGCGGCATTCAGACCGCGCGTGGCAAGTCACTGTTTCGTTCGCGTGCCCGAGAGCACTCTCTAACTGAAAGTGTCAAAGATCGTGCGGACCACCACCGAGAGCTACATCGCCACCCTCCCGGACGACCGCACGCCGACGCCCTCCTCCGGGGCGGGTCCCGGCTCGGAGCGGCGTGACGAGGACGCCGCCGGCCAAGCAGGGGGCTGCACGGCGGCGGGGGAGGACGGCAAGGACGACGATGAGGACGACGGCGAGGGGGACATCGACGACACCGCGTCCACGCCGCCACCGCGGATACCGACGCCCATCCTGCAGGTCGGCGCTCTCTCGGGTGGATCGGGGCTCGGCTGTGGGTCGGGGACTCGGTAATGCTATCCCCCAGCGGGTCTCGCTCGCCTGTTGGCAGGCGCTGCAGGCCATCCGGCACTACAAGCCGCCGCCGGAGCCGCGGACGACGTACTTCCTGCAGGAGACGCGGACCTTCTGGCTGTACGAGCTGGCGAGCAAGTGCCTGCCGTGGCACGGCGACGAGGCGGCCGACGAGGCGGCGCGGTCGCGGCGCGAGGACGGCCATTACTACTGGCTGACGTACGCCGAGGGCCGGCTGCGGCACCGCCACCACGCCGAGGCGCAGACCCCGGCCACGCTGACCAAGAGGCAGCGCACGCAGACCATGGCCGTGAGCAGCAGCAGCGTCAAGCTGTTCGCCACCGAGTGGGACCTCTACGACACCTTCCGCAAGGTGAACATCGCCAGCAGGCTGGCGGGGCGCTGCGGCGCCCGGTCCGGCGCCATCGCCTCGCTCGCCCCGCGGCAGGAGGCGCCGCCGGCGTCCAGCCGGTCGCTGCTCACCGGCGCCACGCTCTCCGCCACGCCGGCCAGCGGCTCCGGCAGCGACGACAAGGCGGACCGGCCCAAGGCGCGCGGCAGCGGCTGGGCGCGCCTGGCCGCCGCCACGGCCAGGGAGGCGGCCTCCAGGACCACCATCATCCGCATCGGCGAGCAGCCCGTGTCTCCGCGCCGCCGCCTGCTCAAGTCAAGCCAGGACCTGCTGGAGTCCAGGGAGTTCCGCCTGGCCGCCACCATCTGCGAGCGCCTCCTGGCCTCCAACAGCTACCGCCGCCGCCAGGTGCGTGCGCCTTGGCCTGCCCCAGCAGGATGATTCCGCTGATCGCTCAGTGGGGTCTGTCTCCCTCGCACTCATGGCGCGTTCTCTAAGAGCGGAGGGGGTGCGAGAGAGATAGACCGACGAGGAGCGATGAGCGGAATCAGTCTGCAGAAGACCGTCGAGGCGGCCACAATTCCGGAGACGTTTTGAGCTCCGAGTCCGAGGTCGCTAAATGGGACTCAAATCGAACGTGTGACCCCACCAATGGATTCCTCGTTCGTAGAGGAATCCATTGGTGGGGTCGATTCGAGTCCCATTTAGCGACCCGGGAGCTCAAAACGCGTCCTGGATTTTGGCCGCCTCAACGGTCTTCTGACCCACTGTGCGCTTATTGCCTACTTGCAGGGGCAAAGCGTTGCTTTTTGCCTACGTCAGGGGTAAAGTGTTGCCTTTAGCCTACCCTTTAGGCGACTATCTTAGGGGCCAAAGGGGGTGGGGGCAAAAAGGCCCGTTGTCCGCCTTTAAATTCGCCCTTGCCGCAAGAGGGGCAGCGCGCTGCGATTGGCGTACTGCACCGCGTTCTCTCCCTCAGGAGATCTTCATCGGGCACCCTCGGCTGCTGGCGCGGCAGAGGCCCCCCGAGTTCCGGTACGTGGTCACGCGGCTGTTCGAGCTGTACAACCCGGACACGGAGGGGCTGACGGTGACGGGCGTGGCGTGGAACGGCAAGGACCGCACCATCCTGGCTGCGGGCTACGGCTGCTATCTGCTGTCGGACGACCCGGCGCGCGGCCTCGTGTGCTGCTGGAGCATCAAGAACCCCTTCCAGCCCGAGCGCATCTACCGCCTGGACAGGTAGGGGCGCACCTGGAGGGCGGCCTGGGGAGGGCGTCCAAGCAATGCGATCAGTCTGAAATTTCTTTATCGTCGCTCTGTCTCTCTCGCACCTACACGGCAAGTCCCATGAGTGCAAGAGAGACAGAGCGACTTGCACCAGAGGGGCTTCTCGTGTAGGTGCGAGAGCAACGACTCTCTGAATGACTGCACTGCACCCCTGCGGCACACTGAGTGGCTGCCTGCTTCCAGCGCGGTGACGGCGCTCAGCTTCTCGGCGGACCGGCCCAACCTGCTGGCGGTGGCCGTGCAGGCGGGCCACGTGTACGTGGTGGACGTGTCGCTGCACGTGGAGGACGCGCGCGCCGTGCGCCGCCTGCAGAGCGGCAAGGCGCCCACGGCCTTCGCGCCCGTGTGGGACGTGCAGTGGTTCACGTACACGGACTTCGTGGCGAGCGCCGAGGAGGTGCTGGCCGTGGGCGACGACGGCTGGGTGTGCAAGTGGAACCTGGACCGCGACTGGGAGTCGTACCCGCTGTGCCGCGTGCAGCACTACCCGGAGCCCGGGCGGCAAGAGGCGGACCCCGCGGCGTGCGAGCCGCGCGTGCTGTCCGCGCTGTGCGTGGCGCTGCTGCCGGGCACGCGCTACCTGGTCGCCACCAAGGAGGGCGTCGTGGCCGAGTGCCACGTGCACCGGCGCTCCAGCCGGCCCACGCTGAGCGCCGCGCACGCGGGGCCCATCTACGCCATCCGCAGGTCGCCCTTCTGCGGCAACCTGTACCTGACCGCGGGGGCGGACTGGACGGCGTGCCTGTGGCTGCGCGGCTGGGAGGAGCCGCTCGTCAAGCTGTGCAGCCCGCAGAACGCCGGCGTGGAGTCCGCGGCCTGGTCGCCGTCCCACGCCACGCTGCTGGCCACCGCGTCGGGCAGGGAGCTGCAGGTGTGGGACATCGCGCGCCGCGCCGCCTCCGCCCGGCCCGTGGCCGTGGTGGTCAACGAGCGCGCCCAGAGGTTCACGCGCGTGGACTGGGCGCACGACGGGCTGAGCCTGGTGGCGGGCGACCGCGCCGGCCACGTCTGGGTGCACCACCTCGGCGACCTGCCGCACCGCCCCCGCCTGCCCAGGGAGGCCCTGGTCGCCGCGCTGGGCGTGCTCGTGCCGCCGCACCGCAGGCCCCTGCTCAAGGAGAAGCTCCTCTGCGACGACTGAGTCGCTGCCTGCTGTGCTCGTTCTGATAAACCTGATTATCATATCGAAAACGCCAAGAGAAGACCAAAAAAAAATAAAAATCGAAGCGATGAATATTGTCGCGGCGCCATGGAAACCGTTTCAGAACATCATCAGCTATAAAACTCAACCAAATTTTTTAGTGGAAAGTTACTCCTGCCACGATGCTGGGGCGGACGGCGTCCCTGGCGGGGTCCTGGCTCCGCCCCTGTCTGCGGACCGCCTGCAGACTCAAGCACTGTGCGCGCGCCTTGTTCCCGCCCCTACACTGGTCAGCATCAGACCGGGGCGCATGCTGTGTGTTGGTGTCTGGACCGGCGATACTACTTCGAACTCGCCATTCAGGCACCCTTTGAGTTGATTGACGGGATCGAGTCCCTCTCATGGTCAAGCAGAACCACCACTTGGTCCGTTCCGTCCCGCAGCCACAGTGGTGCGGACAGAAACGACTTGCTGGACCCGCACTGCAAGGTGGGCCTGGTCACCGAGGGCACCACCAACGTAGGCTTCGGCGCGGCGCAGGAGCTGCTGTGCCAGGGGGCCGAGGTGAGGCTGCTGCCTCTGTTGCAGAGTGTAAAGTCAACGATGATGAGGCAATAGTAATGGGATAGCCACGGTCTGGGTCGAGCAGAACGTGGTCATCACAGGCACGCACTGCGAGGCGGGGCTGGAGGCGGCGGCCAAGCTGTGCTCGCACCACGGCGCGGACAGGGCCGTGTTCCTGCAGGCGGACACGTCCTGCGCCGACCAGTTCAAAGGCACGTCCTACAGTGGGTCAGAAGATCGTTGAGGCGGCCAAAACCCCGGACGCGCACAGTCGCTAAATAGGACTCGAATCGAGTGAGTAACCCCACCATTGGATTCCTCGTTCGGAGAACAATCCCTTGGTAGGGTCACACGTTCGATTCAAGTCCCATTTAGTGCCCAAGGAGCTCAAAACGCGCCTATAATTTAGGCCGCTTGAACGGTCTTCTGACCCACTGTGCGTTCCTGCTAGTCCCGGAGGCCTAGACCCCACCTAGCATTGTTAACGCGGCGCGGCTTGCCGCTGCCTGCGGCTGCCGTGCAGATGTGTTCGAAGAGACGGTGCGGCGCTTCGGCGGCGTCGACATCATGTTCAACAACCCCCGACTGCTGGGCGTCGGCGGCTGGGAGCACGACCTCCACGTCAACCTGGTGAGCCTGGATCCAGCCGGACAGGCGCTGTGGCGTGACGGCCGCAGCTCCGGGCGCGTTGTTTGTGGTCCAGCCTTTCAAGTTCCTAGCGAGCTACAAGCGAGCTACTAGCGAGCGGCGAGCGCCTTGCAACAGCGCGCAGGCAGGCCCGCAACACTCTCCGACTCTGCGGGTGGGCCTACCCCCAAGGCGCTCGCTCTCTCTCTCTCTCGCCGGGACGCCCCACGCGTGCAAGAGAGACAGCGACGCAACGTCAGCGGAATGGCCTGCACCCCAGGCCAACGTGCTGCGAGGCTGCCTGCTGGCCATGGAGTACATGGGCCGGGACCGCGGCCACTGCGGGGGCGTGGTGGTCAACAACGGTAGCGTGGCGGGGCTGCAGCCCTTCGGCGCCTCCCCGGCCCACTGCGCGGCGCAGCACGGCGTCGTGGGGGCCACCCGCAGCTTCCAGGAGCACTTCGCCCGGACGGGCGTGCGGGTGGTCAGCCTGTGCTGCGGGCAGACGGACAGCGAGCAGGCCAAGGGCGGGGGCGGAGACACCCCGCGCCAATCGTAAGCCTCACCGGTACCGACCATCGCATGCACATGCATGCACCCGGCAGGCAGACATTCCGCGCCTCGCTGTCGTCGCTCTCTCGCACTAGGGGCGTCGTCGCCGGCGTCCCAGCGACAGAGCGCGACGAAGCGCTGTTCGGAATGTGCCTGCTGCTTGGGGCTTGCCAGCCTTGGGCCAAAGCAACACCTCCGCGCAGGACGCGGGCAGCGGCCAAGGCGGTGCTCCACATGGTTAGGAGAGCTCCAGCAGGGTCCATATGGGTGCTGGACTCCGGTGAGCTGTTCGCAGCGCAAATTCCCGACCGGACTCATTTCTCCAAACTGGTCGCCAAGTATGTGTAGCATTCAATAAAAAGAAGTAAACATCAATGGCACAAAAGGGGTTGATTCAGATAATTTATTTATTGATGGCCAAAAGTAACATTGCTCACTGATTAGGCAATGCCTCACTGCATGCTCACAAGCCCACTGTTTGGGCCTCAGCACTACAAGGACAGATTAAGATGTACAATAGTTGATTGCGAATTAAAAAGCTAATGTGCCGCAAGTGTTGAGGGTTCACACTGCGAGTGCTTTCTCAAATTTTGAACATCAAGATTTGCGAAACAGCACACTAACAACACTCTAAATCTTAAATAGACCCTTGAAGAGCAACCACTGCAGTTTCATTTACCACTGGAAAACATTCCACATTGAGATCACCCATTTCCATGCAGTCAGCACAATTGCAACCTTAGAGGAAGCTCACATGAGGCATACGGAGTCACTTGTATCCACACCACATAAACCACAGCCCTTAACAGATGGAGTCAGAAGAACATAATGAATTCAAATAGCAAATCTAAAAATCCCTGACAACTGCCTCAACAGCTCAACAATAGGCCAACAAAATGCAGGCTTCTAAACCTGCAATGGTCCAGGAAAATGTGAAGTATGACATCCTCTTTCAGGAAGACTGAACAATTCATATACATCACATGCAACAAACTTTGAAAATTTACAATATATACCTTCGACATTTCCTCTTCAGAAAAAAACATTTGCACAGCAACGCATTCAGATAACTTACAGTAATACATACGACCTGGCACAATTCAGTCAAACTGATCAATAATCAAAGTCGATATGAAAATAAATGAGACTTGAGAATGTACTCAAGGAACTGAACTTTCGAAAGGAGATAATAAACACTAATTCATGTGCAACAAAGTTAAATACTCAATTCATGAAGAGTTCCTCCACTAAATACAGTTAAAACAGCACTTGCTAGAGTTGTACCAAATGGAAACTTCGAGATCAGTCAAAATTTAGAGTGAAAGACAAATGAAAGTAATGAGCTTAGAAACATGGAAAGCATTAAGCAATGACATATTTTATTTAATCTCTTGCTAGCGAAGTTCAATAAAGAAACAAGTGAGCCACGTGCCAGTAACCCAATTCTATACATACAATAGCTCGTTTCATTAAGTATCACACTGTGCGTCTCGCCATCACGGTCCGACATGTTGACTGGCATAAATAAATCAAAAATGAAACCGTTTCACCACCTTGGGTGTCAAAATCCACGATGTACATAAAAAAATAACAAAATATATCTACATGAACCATTCCTTGTATCTACCAGCAAAAATGTAGTCTTCTTACATTTCAATATAAGTTTCCATTTTCCAAGAAGTTCCTGTCCACATGGTCTTTAAAAAAACTTTCATTTGTTTACAAATAACATAAAATTCCCTTTCTTACATCAAGCACAACGTCTTTGGCCTAAATAAATTTGATCTATACAGGGATCTCTAAATTGACAGGTTTAATTACAGACTTGGCCTACACTTTGAAGTCGCATTTAGCATGTGCAGACAGGCAGTTGTTCACAGGCAAGGATAGATAAATACCATGCCACCAGGTACGTACATGACAGCTACCTTTGAAATAAAAGGCCATTATTTAGGACACGCATGAAATGATTTGTCACAGGCACAAGGGAGCTCATTATTTAACACATTACACATCAGATCTTTGCACAAACCTGTACAGTCTTTAGTACCCAAGAGCTCCCAACCCTCTACATCTATTGTTTTAATACAAACACCCAGATAAACTGCTGGAACCCATCAGGATCATCACAATCAAATAAAATTAAAAAACTCATGAGCCGACATCAGAGGACCAACCTTATTTCTCCACTTGCACCACATACTTTCTTCCATTATAGGATACAACACAGTTCATACCACTTGTAGTCAACCCTGCTTACTTCATCAAGTGCACGGAAAATGTCAGTCAAATACACAAATAAAAACATCCTTGGCTCCATTCCTCTTGATATGCCATCAGCAACGAAGAAAATTCTAATTCAGCAGTTCTGGGTGTTACCAGGACATTACTTTCCTAAAAGATTAAAAAAACAAGAAACCGTGAGCTGAAGAACATTGGTCTAATACAGACAGTGTGGGGAGAAAGGCCCTAACCTGTTGGCTGTGCCTGTGCATTGGCTGGTGTCGTGTTAGGGATACCAGAGTTGTTTCGTTGATGGTATCCTCCGCGGTTTCCCCTGTAGTTTCCGCGGTATCCACCACGGTAGTTGCCACCGCCCATACCGCCGCGATAGTAGCCTCGGCCCCTGTAGGCTCCACGCCTGGCAGAGGCAACCCCGAAGGTCTCAGAATTCAGCTTTCTTTCAATTCTCCAGTCAGTACGCTGAGAGCGTCTGCAAGGCAAGGAGAACAAGAATGAGTGAGGAGAACCGCTGAAAGGAAGTCAAGTCTGCAAATTCAAACTTACCCTTTACTTCGCTCAACTGCTTCACAGCTTATGTTATCGAAGAAAGACTTGGCCTTGTCATAGAATCCAGTATCCTCCTCTTCCGGCTCGTTGATTTCCACCCCAGTCTCGTTTCCAGAATCATCCTTCTTCTCACTGGCAGATTCACCATTTACCTTAGTCTGAGCCTGGTCTGCATCTGAGGAACCAAAATCATGAAACATCATCAAACCTGAATGGGAATTATTTCGGAGCAGATAGGAGGCTGGAGACTCACCTAACTTAGCCTTGGCCAATTTGCTACGGAGCTCCTCAAACTCAGTGTTAGCTTGTTCAAAGTCATAATCTCCCTCAAACTTCAGAGTCTTCTTTTCTCTCTGCGCACCTGGTGCTGCTTGCTGAGTTTGCTGCTGGTTCTGGCCTGACTGTTGTCCAGGGGCACGCTGGAAATTGGGATTCTGACCACCTCGGCCGCGACCCCTTTGTCGTACCATTCCTCGGTTGTTCACCCACCCACCTCGGTTTTGCTGCTGGTGCTGGTTTCTCTAAAAACAAATGTAAAGGGTTACAACTCAGGACACACAACACTTCCCCCACCCAGAAGTAACCTGGAAACAAAGAGACCAACCTGGTTCCTGTCATGGTAGTCATTGTTCTGATCCCTGTGTTGTTGCTGGGGGTCTCTGTAGTTCCTGAACTGAGGCCTCTGCTCTTGATCTCCTCGCCTATCACGGTTTTGACTTGATCTTCCATCACCCCGGTTGGGAGGTTGGACAGCACGATTGTGGGGGTGCTTCTTGTCATCTTTGGGCTGGGAGCATTGAACTCCAGCATCCATTGTTGGGGACTTGCGGGAAAGAAGTCCAGGGGTTGATGAGCGAGAACCGCTGATGAGATCTAGGACAGAACCTGAGTCTGAACATTCTAGACTTTCTTATCAAGTAAAGAGCATGAATCAAAAGCAGGCAAGTGAAAGAAGCATTGAGCAAGCATGCAGAATGACAATAAGTGAAAATAACAAGAGCAGTAAATAGTTTGTTTTAGCATGGCCACAAAAACTGATGGGAAACAATTTCCTTGAGAAGCAGGTACAGAGTAAGAGAAGAGGAAATACCAAAGTATTCCATGAAGGTTGGTACATACCAAGCAGCTGAGAAGCGTGCAAAACCATGCCAAAGCTAAACCATTTACATACCATGAGGCTCCTGCTCACCAGGAGCAGGGCCTGCCTGAAGCGGCTCCAACTGGAGTGGTGCCCCCAACTCACTCTGCTGCTTGCCCAATCGAGGGTCATAGGCCAAGCCTACACCCGGTGCAATGTTGCCACCAAGGCCTGACATACCGCCCATTGGACCTCCCATCGACTGGGGGTAGGGTCCCAAAGGTCCTGGCCCGCCAATGTGTCCCAGGACGGGATGAGGGAAGGGTTGTCCAGGGAAGTTGGCCGAACCACCGAGGCTGGGAGGCACGGAAAGCTGAAATATGAAAAATGTTAAAGGAAAACACATCACAACACAGACAGATACAGGTGAGAGGAAGCAAAACGCAGAATCAGATGAACGGAAAACCCAGGATACTACAAAGTCAACAGAAAACCACTTAATTACCTCAGACTGTTTTCAACGCAGCGAAGAATTACATGAAGCCAATCCGGGAAGAAATAACATCATTAGTAAATGAGGATCTAAAAGGCACCTTACAGTACACCGAAACCCCAGCAGGATGAGAGAATTGAAACCAGCATGGGGAAACATTAACTTTCAATGAGGTGTGGTCTAAGGAGGGAGGAAGGCTCATCGTATGGTCAGTTTCTTCCTTACAGGTGGTGAGACAAGGATAAGTTCCAAAGGGGAAATGTTCCAGAGAGGGGACAGGCAACAGTTAGCAAAGATTAGAGTAGCATTCTGAGGAGTGTTAGAGAATGGAGGATACACCCCGGCGAATGAGAGTAAGCCACAGTGAGCAAGGTGAAAAGCTGGGAACAACCTGACATGAATTTGGTGTAGCCAATGAAACATGGGTTACATCTTACCTGGACAATTGCAGGGTCATTGAGAGGCTGTGTGTTCACAACTCTGATATCCTTAATGTCTGACCCTCTGAAGAGAATATAGTCATACACTTGGTTTTGAGCAGGAACAGGGTACTTCGTCTCTCTCTCTTCAGTTCCAAAAGAACGAACTGCAAAAGAAAATTCACGACACTTAGCACAACTAAATGGAGAGGTACAACTGCTAATTTTAACACTGCTGGCCCGGCAATAAGAGGCTCATTAAAGAATGGTAGGGCGTTTAGACAGTGGACGGCTAATGAGTAAATAACTGAATCCCATCGATTCGGAGAAGACTTGATACCGACGCTAGAATTGAAGCAGATGAGGGGGGAGGGGGAGGGGGAGACAAGTACCGACGCAGAGTGTAAGCAACCTAAAATATTGGTCAGAAGGCTCTCTGAAAATCCGTTCACCACATGGAACGGCTGCGCGCCTGAGGGGGGTTTGATAAGGTCAGCAGGGGTTGAAACTAAGAGGCGTCAGACTTGAGCGACATAAACAACAGTGGTCCATTTGACAGAAGCCGAGCGTAGGCCTATGCCGGAAAACACAACCAAGTGCGTATTACATCCCAAATGGGGCGAACGCTTGAGGGGATTGCCGGTCAAGGCACGTGGCATTTCGAGACAAGAACAGAAACCCATCGAAACCGGCATTGACGCAACAGAAACGCAAGAGAGAGGCGGTACACCGAAACTTACCGCTAGCCAGCGCGATAGTACATTCCTGCGGATCCACGGTAAATAGGCGTCCTTCATAGCGAATATCAGCTTTCGATATTAAGCTGATTTTACTGCCCAGCTCGGGCATTCCCGAATTCATCTTGATGAGAGTTAATTTTACGCAGGATTCCTCTGATGTCGACGGATAACTCCGCTCGTCTACATTCGACCTAAGCTTAGCCTTCTCTTCTCGCCGATGTCACAAGCGACTGAACGACCGATACTGCGGAGGCGACGTTGCCGCTTTCGTGCTTTCTTCTTCCCGTTTTCCGCCTGTTCTTCTCTCGATGAACGGCAACACGAGTTCCCGATCAGCTGATGATCATAATTTTCACCTGAAACATAGACAGCAAGTAGAGTTGACGAATTTCAATATTATTTTCGGGATATAATCAGCGCTGTCGTTGCTTTTAATCTTTCTCCTCTCACGGATAGAAAATGGAATGTCTAAAACTAAACTGGCGGCAAGTTCAAAAACGAATGTGCCTTCCCTGACCCCATTTTCCCATTCCCGATTTTCAACGATTAAAAATAAGAAAGCCATTGTTAGATATTGTTCAGTATTTAAAATGGTACGAGAGTTTTCCGGATAATTTTGAGGCTGACGCCAAAGCGCCACTGAAACGACTAAAACACCGCCAAGGTACTGCGCACAGTGCAGCAAGCTGCCTAGAAATGTGGCAACGTCAGAGGGGGAGACTCGCAACATCAAATGAGTGCCAAGAGTTTTTCTCTCACTGCATCTCTCCACCAAATCGTCGTATTTTCAACTTGGCACCTTAATCTTTGAATGTAATAATCATTTTTTACGAAGAAATATCTTCTTCGTAGCATCGATAGTATCTTGTGATCATGTATACCTAGGGGTGTGTAACTCTGGCACTCGGGACAGGAGGTGGGGGGAACCCTGCTTAGGGAACAATTTCATGCCAACTTCGATTTTCAATATCAAAAACAGGTTCTTTTAAAAATCATGGTAGTATAGTCCCATGAAGAGGCAAAATTATCAAACCAATATGTGATGTTATTGGTTCAAATGGATGCCTCTTTGAAAAGTTAAATAGTTTTAAAAAGTTGTAGTTGGTACGAGTGGGTTCCCCATTGCGTTTTACCGCCATATTTTCTAGCCCCGAGAGTTACAAGGCCCTATGTATACCTACTGCTTAGTCCTGCTTTGACCCTTCTGTCTGCACCCTCTGTTCAAGATGGCGGCGTGTATGAGACGAATTTGCGGATCTGGGCTGCTAAAATCTAACCATGGAATTGTTTTGCAACAGGTATATTGTATTCTGTTTATTAATTATATATTTTTCTAGTGTGTCACATAAATTTGGGCATTATGAACATCTTTCCTGCATTGTTTACCCCGAAACGAAGGGTCGGTAGGTGCCTCCTCATCTGTCTCCAGTTCTCTAAACTTTTGCCCATTTTCTTCGTTTCCTACCATCGAATCACTTTTTGGACCATTCCTCCACACTTTTCTTCCTCTTAACATTCTTGTGGTGCACTCCCTTTACCTGGCAGTCCTCATTATTTAAACGGGAAACCATTCTGATGACGGTTGTCTGCATCACAGGTATTCAGGAGGTCAAAGTATAGGTTAGGTTTCTCTAACATAATTTGCCAGCAAATCTTATCAAATTTGTACTTATTTTGCCAGTAGATAACTTTCATTTTAATCATGATATCTCTGTGCTGTGTCCCGTCCTTTCGGACACTTGATGTGACTAATTTATCTTCTGCAGCCTTCCGTAAGGTTAGGTCTGCTGTCTGGCAGTTTGTCCTTCATTCCCCTGAAAACACAATCTCAATGTGTATTACACCATTGATTTCGAAAAATTCTCTCAGAACATGTCTCTTTCATTGAAAACATCAGTGACATTTCAAATCACTATGACATAATATTTTGGGTAAAGGAAACTACAGTTTTCTGTTATAGTAAATCTATGTGCATTACATGCTGGTTAAGTAACCAACACCCTTTCAAACAGCTGTGATTTTTTTGTCTCCTTATTCACTTGCATCTTACAATTTATTTCAGGTTAACAAATTCTCCTCTAGCAGCTCTTGGACAAGGAGTCAGAAAGCTGTAAGTAAATTATAGTTACAGGTAAATCAGCATTCAATAGTGTCGCATGGTAATATTTTAATCGGTGTTTGTACCCTCAGTTATGCACAACAGCTGGTATCTTGACTGGTGGAACAGCTGCGCTGTGGTACACCCTCGATCGCTCTGTCCAGGCAGCAGATCTTATCCTTCACCCTCCAGAAAACCATTGGCCGCACAGTGGGCTTTTGTCAACATTTGACCATGCTAGGTAAGAATTGAAAAAAAAAATCAATTAAATTTTTACCTGAGTTCTTGTTTATTGTCGTAACTATCTTACATAACGTCTGTCCTGTTATCCTTCTAGCTTGCGCCGTGGTTATGAAGTTTACAAGCAAGTGTGTGCTGCCTGCCATAGCATGCAGTATGTTCGCTTCAGAGAGTTGATCGGTGTTACTCACACCGAGGATGAAGTAAAGGCAGAGGCAGCCGAGTGCATGGTATGTAGAGAACGTAAGCATGTTCAATGAGCATGTATTTTTACTATTTATCATGATGGCACTGTTTTGTTTTTCTTAGGTGGAAGATGGGCCTGATGAGGATGGAAACATGTTTAAGAGGCCCGGCAAGCCTGCTGACAGTTTCCCAAGTCCCTATCCCAATGAGAATGCCGCTCGTGCTGCCAACAACGGAGCATACCCTCCTGATCTGTCTTACATTACTGCCGCTCGCCACGGAGGAGAGGACTATGTATTTGCTCTGCTGACGGGTTACGCTGAGGCTCCTGCTGGAGTGACACTTCAAGACGGTCAGCATTATAATCCTTACTTCATGGGTGGTGCCATCGGTATGGCACAGGCTATTTACAATGAGGCAAGTTATCTCTTTGCAGCCAATGTGTAGTCTGTTTCAGTTTTTGATCAGTACTCACTTGTTTCCATTCTGCTGTTTTGTTCAGAGTGCTGAGTTTGGTGATGGAACTCCTGCCTCTGCAAGTCAAATTGCCAAGGATGTCTCAGCTTTCCTTAGGTGGTGTGCAGAGCCTGAGCATGATGAGCGTAAGAAGACAGGTTTCAAGGTAAGTTTCCATTTCCTCTCTTATGTCAGTTTCTTTTCTGTTTTGTTTGGTGTATAATTTTGACTTCTGTAAATTTTTTTCCCCCATCAGGCTCTTTTGATGTTGAGCGTCTTTACGGCCATTTCTATCTATTGGAAGAGACATGTGTGGTCATCTCTGAAGTCCGAAAAGATTTTGTATGTACCGAGAAAGAAATTGTAAAACTGTAGGCTGTACTAGCAAAATGATTCACAATGTAGGATTTGTCCCTCTCCAATCATTGTGTAGTTACAAATTTTAATGTGATGTTTGCTGGCTATTTTCTATCACATTGCAATTTTAAAGAAAACTGGGATAACACAGCAGGTACTGTTTATTTAAATTATGTCATCTGTATTAAAAGCAGGGCAATATTGTTTTTATTGAATGAACCGTTGACCACTGGAATATTGTACTAAAATAATAGAAGTGTGTCCTCAACTCAAACTTTACTTGTGTTAAAATGGATAGTATATGTGGCAATGTAATGATTGTTATTAAGTGTATTTATGAAACCGATGATATTGGTATTGTAATGTGTGGTACTCTCTTGTAACTCTCAATATTTTGTGCATCAGTTTTTCATTAAAATCAATGCTTTGCTCTTGGCTCTTATCTGTTAATATTTCACTTGTCATTTATTTTGCCCATCAGCTGCTGTTCTGTAAAATATCTTGTACATTTGCATTTTGCTCAGCCTAATGTAAAGAAGTGTAATGACCTTATTAAATGGCATAAAATCTGTATAAACATTAAACTTGCACTTCTGATTACTTTCACTCTTTGATTTAAAACAGTGGTTCTTCCACAAATCCTCGACATTTAAAGCACGGACGCTGTTGGCAGACCTGTTTGAAAGCGTCGTCCGCTTCTGCTACCCGCGCGTTTATATTTATGAACCGCTGCGTTTTGAACAGTGTCCGTCAGCGGTGCTCTACTCTCTACACATCACTGAATATTTTCAGGACGCTCATGTCTAAAAAGCGAAAGAATGACGAGGAAGCCAGCCACCCATCGAAGAAACCTGCCTCAGGCCATTGGGCGAATGGACTCCTGGCGGCGATGAATGACCCTAACCTCACAGTTTATTCTGATAGTCGGGTTGTTGTCATTAAAGACAAATATCCAAAAGCACAATTTCACTACCTTGTTTTGCCCAAGGAATCCATCTCAAGTTTGAAGGCAATTAATAGAGATCATCTTGACCTTTTAGAACACATACATCAGGTTGCTTGCGACATTGCTCAGCAAGAAGAGCATAAAAACAAAACTTTTAAGTAAGTTTGTCTTGTTTTATTATTTGTTCTTACTTTATTTAATTTGTCTCTTGTCCTTTTTTGTTAGAATGGGTTACCATGCAGAGCCAAGTATGAATCATTTGCATATGCATTTGATAAGTGATGATTTTTGCTCGGAGTGCTTGAAAACCAAGAAGCATTACAATTCATTTACAACAGATCATTTTGTTGACTCTCTAAGTATGCAGTAGTGCAGCTATGTAAATGAATTTCTCGTTTTAGATGATCACAGCTTTTTATGTATTGTTTGTCATTTTCAGAACTAATTGAGTCGGTGAAGAAAACAGGAAAAGCAATCACTATCTCACGTACTGAAGCTGAAAAACTCTTAAAGCAATCTTTAGTGTGTTTCAAATGTGGTGAAGAAATAGCCAACATGCCCAAGTTAAAAACGCACTTAGCCCTCCATGCTAATGATTGAAGGACTCGTGGTTCAGACCTTTGTGATCGTCTTAAGTTACTAATTGCAGAAATTTGAAACTACTTTCATCTCGGTATTTTTGGCCTTAAGTAGCAATGAATCTGGATGCTGTATCAGGAAGTGTTTAAAAAAATCAAAGAAAATGCCTGGTTTTTCTGTTATAGTGTAACACCTATCAATTATGCATTTAATCAAATTTTTCTTTATAAATAACAGTTACATAATTGATTTATTACAAGCCACACAAACAGGTGTAGCAGCTACTATTAATATGGTAACAGCACAAAATAAGCAAATATGTTAATAATTTTAACCTGAATAAATTACTGATCAAGTTACAATCAAGGAAATAAATAAACATACAACAATGCAAATACATGGCAAATCAACAATAACATTTACTGACAAAATATTTTAATAATACTGACATCAATTGGCTAGTAACTTTGCATTGGTCTTTTTAAAATCAGGGAGAGGACAACAAAAACTGCAGCAAAACCACTGCTCTTGCTCAATATGTATATATATATAGGTATATATTGATAGGTCATTCAAACTAGGTGAAGGATTGGTATGCTATTTCTTCTGCCAAATCTGGACACTTAAACAATGCAGTCTTGTATACATGAATAATCACTGATTATCCTCACAAGAGGGTATTACATGTCAAAATTCAGTAAAGTTATCTAGGATACACATCTTTTATGTCTATTGAGACACATAGTACTTAGTAAATTTGCTCCCTTTCACACAATATTCACAAACAGATCATTCACACAATTAATTTACTTTTACAACACGCTGAACACTGTCCATTCACACAGAGCAGTTTAAAAATAACAACTACAGTATACATGACAGCAGGAAAAAGAACTACATAAGTACATTAAGAAATCACATCTCAATTTCAGCTGATAAATTTTTGAGAATTAAGACCACAAAGTCTATCTTTGAAGTCAACTATCTGAACAAAAGGTTATTACTTCTTTTGAAGGAAATACATAGGATTTGACTTGCCTAATAAAATAAAATATCACTCAATAAAACAGTCCATTATAATTAAACCTAATATTCGTAACGAACTGTTGGCAACAAAATTTTCCTAAGCAGGTTTTGCTATGCAATACCTTCTATCAATCTACACCATAGGTATTAATTCTCATTTCTTCTATTGCTTTGCACCATTCGAGCGCATAGCCTTCTGGATCTTCAAGGTAATACGTTCGATTAGGCTGTAAATAAAGAAATAGAGTTAGGAACACAAGGTCAATCACAGCTCTTAAAAGAACAAAGCCCTCTACTGCACATACCGTGTGAACAAAGAAGATTTTGAAATTCTTTGGTTCTACTCTAAGCTGCTGACTCCACGGAATTTCACCCTTTAACACCATATTGACAGGATCGACATAGTACAGATGAGGACCCTGGGTGAGGAGCAGCATTCTTCGGCGGGCAAACAATCCCTGAAAATTAGAGGAAAATATGCCTGTTAGATTTATAATAGCACAGTAACTTCAGTAATCAGCCCACAGCCACAGCAAGGAAAAATATATATTTATAAAAGATACTTACTTTTCGTTTGTCAACAAGTCCTTGCTTAATTATTAAATTGTTTTCTGTAAACTGATGCCACTGATTTTCTCTAATTTGTTTTTCTAATCTCTCGGCAATTTCCTCCGGAGAGAGTTCTAGTATTGAAATGTGTCTCCGTCTTGCAGTGACACTAATTTTTCTTTCTTGACTAATTTTTCTCTGGGGCTCAGGAACCACAGGGGGAATAATAGGCTCAGGCGGTTTCTGTGGCTCTGGCTCACTGTTACTGCTGCTATTTTGCAGCTCCAGTCCAAGTAATCTAGTTAACTGCTTATCATCAAGACCAGGCTCTAGATGATCAGGTACCTATCAAAAGAATTTATGCAAAAAGTTAGAACTATCTATGCAAAGTAAGAGGCATGTAAATACAAGTATATTTTAAGTACTCACCCTATAATGACTTCTCATTTCTTCATGTTGAGAAGTTCCTGGCAAGTATGGATAAATAGGTGGAGGGTTGGTATCACTAAGAGTTTTGAAGTCAATTCCTTGGAAGAATGGATGGGCACGTACTGACGGATACCCTTCACCAGGGCAGTCATTTGCCCCTAATCTTTGCTTAGGGTCTATAACCTGTTGAACCAACAATTCATTAGGCATGGCACACCAAGACACATAAAATAAAAAGAAGCCAAAGTCCTCACTTACCAATAATTTTTCTACAAGGTCTCTAGCACTTGGAGAGAAACCATCAGGAAACTCATATTCCAACTTCAAAATTTTTTGGAAAATGATGTACTCAGATCTTGCCCAAAATGGAGGAAGCCCAGCAACCATTTGATAAATTATACAGCCAAGGGCCCACAAATCTGATGAGTGGGAGGCTGACTTGTCTCTTAGTAACTCAGGTGACACATACTGAGCTGTTCCAACAAAGCTGTTTCTCCTTTGTCGCATAGAATTTTCTTCTTCAGACTCTTTCTCTTCTTCACTAAACATTTTTGCAGAGCCAAAGTCTGTGATGAGAATATGCATATTTTCATCTAAAAGAATATTCTCTGGTTTGAGGTCCCTAAAAGAAAGAAATGGAACAATGTAAGACAGGTGTGTAAAAAGGAAAAAAAAAACAAAACATAACAACAACAACAAAAAACAATAACAAAACATACCTGTGAATTATTCCTAAGTTGTGCAAATGTCCTAATGCAACCAGAATTTCAGCTGCATAAAATCTAGTACATTCTATATCAAATGATCCTACTTTATTGATATATGGTAACAATTCTCCCCTTTTGGCATAGGACAGGACGAAGTATAGCCTATCTGCATCTTGAAACGTGCAGAACAGCTTCACAAAGAAAGGGGCCGCAGCACTTTGGTTTGAGCCCAGGTGATTAAGGACTTCCTTCTCTCTCTTTATGTATTCAGTCTTTTTCTCACGGATGATGTGCCTCTTATCACACACTTTAACTGAGAATAGAAACAACAAATTAATATAATTAGAACAACGTAATGTCATGTGGAAGTCAATCTTAACTCGTCTTAGACTCTCTACTTACTTGCATACTCTTTGTTGGTATGGATGTCTTTGGCAAGGTAGACCTGCAAGACAGAGAGGGGACACATTAGGCGTTTAACAAAGCTTCCTCCCCAGAGGAGGTGCGGCACTAGGACAACGCCCTCACCATGGAAAAGCTGCCTTCGCCGATGGCCTTCCCGAAGATGAAGTCTTTGGGGGAGCGCTTGAGGGCGGCGGGGGTGGCGGCGGCAGGCGGTGCGGGTGCAGCCGTCTGCCCGTTGCTGATGCCGTTCCTCGGCCGGCGGTGCTGCATGCCGTAGCACCGTGCCGGGGTGGTTGTCGTGGCGGAGGGCGCGGCCGGCGTCGGCGGCGTGCTCGCGTCCACGACGTCCACGGGCCCCGCGGGGGCGGCGGGGGCGGCGGAGGCCGCGGCCAGGGGCGGTAGGGGCGGCTCCTCGGCCCTGGTCGGCATCGGCGCCGTCCTCTCCAGGGCGGCCGTCGGGCCGCGCGGCGGAGTCATGGTGATGGCGATCAGCGGCACCAACATGCGGTCAGCGGGGGTGGGCCCTGAGGGCACGGCGGGCGCGGCGGCCGGGGGCGGGGCCGGGGGCGGGGCCGCGGGGGCCGCGACGGCTGGGGGCGGCGGGGCGGCCGGCTGCTGGACGACTACCACGTGCTGCAACAAAGAAAGGCACTGGGTGAGAAACAGGACACACACGCCCCACACAAGCGCTTTGCATCGGAGATGCCCTCCTGTCGGAATTCAATTATTTTTTTGGGGGGCTCGCTTTTGACCAGCTCGTTGGCCTGCATAGAAAACCCACCCACTCCAACGGAGAGCGACTGAAATTCTCAAGGGGTGATCGCTATTGATTTATTTGCTCAATCTCGCACGACGTATAAAACACATGCCACAAGTGCCTTGCCTTGATCTGGCCTGGCCTAGCGCGACGCAAATTAACGTGCCATAGGTTCAGTGCGGGGAAAACCTGGACAGGGGAAGAACTGAACACCCCACATTTCACTTAATACCGTATGCCCAGGCAGAACAACCATCAAAAGTTGTTCTGTGGCAACAGCGGTTCATTAAATGATAGTTGTTAAACCTGTGCATACGGCATTTGAAGTAAAATATGGGGAGTTCACTTATTCCCCTGTCCCGTTTTCCCCGCAATGACCCTAGTGACCTGGAAAGTCATCCACCCCCTGGCCGAGCAAACATTCGAGCGGCAGGGGGGTCCTGGCCGGGCCGGCCCTAGCCGCGCCGGGGGAAGCCCAAGGAGCGGGAGCCAGTGCGGGACGCAGGGTTGGAGGAATGCGGGGCGAGGACGGCGAGGATGGCGGGCGTGGCACCTGCCGCCGCCATTCCAATCGCATTCCAGAGCGCGCCACATTCTTTGGGTGCGCCGGCCGAGGAGCCGAGCGGTCCGGCCTCTTCCCTGGAATTTCGCGTGCGGAGCGGCAGCGCGCGGCAGCGGCCTGGAGCGTCGCGCTCCTGGAGCGTCCTGGCCGCGCCGCCGCGCCGCCGCGCCGTGGAGTGGAAGGGTCGGGGCCGTCGGGGCCGTCGGGGCCGTCGGGGCCGTCGGGGCCCAGCGCGGCGCGCGCCTCGCGGACGGTCAGTGGACCTCCCGAGAGAAAATTGGGCGTTCCCCTAAGAAACAAAAAATAAAGTCACGGGAGGAGCTGGCGCGTGTCCAGGGGGTGGGTCACGAGGGTGACGACGACCTACCCCCTTTCTGGCCCTCAATAAAACGCCTAAAGGTGGGCAATTTGCCGTCCAGTCCGCTCGTAAGTGCGACATGACCGCTCCTTTGTCCAGATACGCCACTGAGGAGGAAGAACATACAGACAGACAGCTATCCGAATGCTGTCTTGGGGAATCACCAACAGTCCCATCATCAGGGAATGGAAGCGAGTCGGCTTGGGTGTCCCGCTCCGACACAGCGAGGGGCAGCAACGCTGGCAGAGCGGACACTACACTACGTCGCGACGCTGCGTACAGCGGCTGTGCGCCTGACGAGGAAAAGCCCAGCCAGCAGCCAGGGCGTCCGGGCGACAGGCTCTCACAATCAGCGCCCCTCCTGCCGTGCCTGCCGTGCCTGCCGTGCCTGCCGTGCCGCCGGCGTCCATTCATCGGGCAGCCCGACAGCCGCAGAGCCACGCCGCGCCGCGCCATTCAATGCCGCCTCCCTCCCTCTCCGTCCTCCGTCCGCACCAACGCGGCGCCGGCGCCGCGCCGTTTATAGTACACGGCGCCGCAGCGTCCACGGTGCGAAAATGGACCGCACCGATCCAGCAGGCTGACGCTCTGTCTTTCTCGCGCTCGTGGGGCGCCCCGTGCACAGTGGGTCAGAGGACCGTCGAGGCGGCCGAAATCTCAGACGCGTTTTGAGCTCCAGAGTCGCTAAACGGGATTAGAATCGAACGTGTCAGCCCACCAATAGATTGCTCTCCAAACGAAGAGTCCATTGGTGGGGTCACACGTTCGATTCGAGTCCCATTTAGCGACTCTAGAGCTCGTAGCGCGTCTAGACTTTTCGCCGCCTCCACGGTCTTCTGACCCACTGTGCGCCCGCACGACGTCACAGTGAAAAAGTCAGCTGGGCCGGGTGGGCGGGCGGGGCTGGGGCGGCGACGTCGGCGCGGTGCGTCACGCCTTGGCGGCGGTGACGCCAGCGCGATGCGTGGCCGGGGCGTGCTCCGGCGGTGACGGCACGCAGGCCCTGCAGGCCGTGCAGCAGGTCCGCGATAAGGACCGGCAGGGCGGCCCGCTGCCCACGCACGAGGCCGCCAGGCTGGTGCGCCGCGCCAGCCACGTCCCGCGTAGGTGCGACAGAGACAGACAGACGTCCGCTCCGCGCGGAATCACTCCGCCGGCCAATTCAGCCGTGGCCTTCCCCGGCCGGCCTTCCGTCGTTCCGTCCGCCGGGCTGTCGCCGAGCCGCCGGGCCGCGCCTAGCCTCGCCTAGCCGCGCAGCGGCAGCGCAGCGGGGCCGCTCTTCCTGCCACCGCGCACAGTGGGTCGGAAGACCGTTGAGGCGGCAAAAATACCAGACGGGTTTTGAGCTCCAGAGTCACTAAATGGGACTCAAATCGAACGTGCGAGACCACCGATGGATTGCTCTCCGAACGAGGAATCCATTGGTGGGGTCGATTCGAGTCGCATTTAGCGACTCTGGAGGTCGAAACGCGTATAGAACTTGGCCCGCCTCAACGGTCTTCTGCCCCACTGTGCTGCGCCCGGCGGCGGCCTGCACTCTCATTCCGCGCTGTCTCCCTCGCACCTATTCCGAACGGTCCGCGGGTGCGAGAGGCACGGCGCGACGAAAACGACTCTCGGTCTGATTCCGCACACCGTTCCGTCGCTCGGTCTCTTTCGCACCCACGCGGTACGGACGCCCTTCGCGTCGCGCGAGACAGAGACAGAGCGACGAAAACGACGACTCTGTCTGCTGGCACTGCGCCGCCCAGCTGACGCCGCGCCGCACTCACATGACGCCGCGCGGCGCGTCACGTCACGCCGTCACCTGCGTCTGTCCCGCTCTCCTTCTCGCACTCATGAGAGAGAGAGAGAGAGAGAGAGAGAGAGAGAGAGAGAGAGAGAGAGAGAGAGAGAGAGAGAGAGAGAGAGAGCGCGCATCGGCAGGCCGATGAGGTAACGGCGCCGCCTCGCTGTCGGTGCAGGCGCCAACACTTGCAGGGCGTGGGCGTTGGGTGAGCCCGTCAGGGCGGCCCTGCCCAGCGACCGGGCCCCGCCTGCCGCGCGCGCCCTGTCCGCCCGGCGCAGCCCTGCGCAGCCCTGCGGGGCCGATATCGACCGGGCGGGCGGCCCGGACCAGCCCTTCCCTCCCTTCGCCGTGACAGACTAACCTACATTCTCCTGCACTACGGCATGCTACGGCACGCCGAGCCGCGGCGAGGGCGGCCAGTCCCGGTGCAGGGACGTGGTCCAGGTGCACGCCGTCGTGAGGCTGCGCCGGTCTGCGCCGGGCTGCGCGATCCCAGCGCCAGGGGACGGCCGGGGGTCGCGGCACGGAGGCGCACCCCGTCAGAGGACGGCGTCGAGGGGTCGCGAGGACCGCGGACACGCGTCGTACCGCTCGAGCCGGCGAGCCGTGGCGAATGGGAGCGGCGGGCGCTGTGTCGGGTTGCCGTCCCCGTTCGCGTTGGAGGTTACCGTCTGACTGAGCGCGGTGTGGTCGTAGCGTGGACTGCGCGGAGCGCGGAGGCCGCGAGCGGGGTGGGGCGGGGTGGGGCGCGGTGGGGCGCGGCGGGGCGCGGCGGGGCCCAGCCGGCTCAAGAGCGGCTCGGCAGCAGCACGCCACACACCGTGGCCGTGGCCTGACGTCAGCGTCAAAGCGCATGCGCGAACCCCGCGGAGAGAGAGAGAGAGACAGAAAGAGAAGGGGGGAGGGGGCAGGCGCCAGGCAACGACGCCAGCACCCAGGGCAGCCAGTGTGAACAGGCTTGCAGGGTGTCCTAACGCCAAGACGCGAACAGAGACCGCGGCCGCCCCTCCCCTCCAGCACGTGGCTCGGCGGCCTGGCCCTGAACATGCACTTGAGCAGCCAAGGCTGCACTGCATTAGGACCGGCCGGGCGCGTGCAGCGGCGTGCACGCGCCGCACGGCGAGCAGCAAGGCGGCCAGCCACGCGGACACGCCAAAAAAGACAACCCGGCCTAGCAGCGGTGATGATGATGATGATGGTAGAGCCGCGCGCAGCGTCAAACGGAAAAATGGTTTTGCAGCAACGTATACAGCGATTCAGGGACCGCAAACTAAATCCTTGGGCACTTTTTCCAAGTACCTTCTGCAAAATATATTGAACATAACACCGCATGATTTTTCCGTTGTTCTGCATGGTATTATGCGTAACGTCAAAGTAAGGGGTGACTGACGTACAATAAAGTGCACGAGGGCCTGCAGTGCAGCGACTGGGGACAAGCACGCCGTCCCGGCCCACACGCGTCCTGGCGGCGTCGTTGTCCTGCGACCGGTCCGCCGCCGCGGCTGTGCTAGCACGGTGGACAGTGCGACAGTCAGCAGGCAGGGCGTGGCGTGGCGCGGCGCGGCCACATCTCATATCCAGCAGCCAGACACAAGCGCGGAGGAACGCGAGGAGACGGGCACAGACGGGGTTCCTGACCCCCCCGGTGGCTCTAGACCTGTCTCGAGGCCCGGCAGCGCCCGGCAGGTTGGTCCGGTCCAAAACAGTGCTTCGTCGCGCCGCGTCGCGCGCACATCCTTGCACTCTAAGTGTCGTACGGTGAAAGGCTGCACCAACATACTATGATGCAGATTTTCTCCATAATACACGGAAAATTCCGCAAAATATCTATAAGGTACAAAGAATATTTAAAGGTATGTTACAAAGGCAGCTGCACCACCATATAACAGAGAATGTTGTCCATAATATGGAGAATCTTCACTGTAAGACATTTAGGGTGTGAGAGCACCGCTTGCTTGTGGTTAGAGGCTTCCAGCGCCTGTGAGGTAGGCCGCCGTCTCCTCGCCGGTGCCTTGCAGGCCGGGCCGCGGCCTACCTCACAGGCGCTCAAGGCTGACTTGGCCGGACCGGGTGCGCGAGGCGGACCTAAACGCTCCAAGGCACGCCATTCCCCTTTCAGGTGGACCGCCTGGGATAAAAGGACAACGTCCTAAGGAGGCCGCGGAAAAAATGGAGTCCAGCCAGAAATGCCAAAGATGCTGTGGTCAATGACGATGCCCGCCGAGATCCGGCGTTGGCGCGATAGAGGGCCCTGGCCTCTCTCCGCGGCCTCGCTGGTCTAGCCGGCTGTAACTGGCAGGATCCGCTGACAGGCGCGACGCTATGCGAGACGCTGCGAGGCGAGACGAAGCAGACATTCCCACCGCATGTCACCCAGTGTCGTTGACAGCGCCTGGAGCACGCGGTCAGCGGTCAAGGAACGCCAGGCGCGGCGCCCGCCAGCCCTCGACCCCCACGGCCCGCTCCGGGCGCGACGTGCACCGCCACCGGCCGCGTCTCCCACACGCGGCTCTTCCATTCCGCGCTCCACAGATCCAAAGCCGGCGACGTCAACACGTTACAAACTTATAATCGGCACGAGTCTGGGAGTGCACGGACACGGGCAGAGACCCGGCCCGCCTCGCCCCGACATGTCTGGGCCGTGCCGTCTGGCCGTCCGAGATGAGATATCGACCCAGCCGCTCCCCCGCGGCCCGCGGCCCTCGCGAACGCGAACCCCGTCGGCATCGCAAAGCAGACCGGTCCGCGTCCGCCGCATCGGGAACCTAAATCTTGGACGGACGGCCTGGGCCGCGGGGGTGGGGGAGGGGGTGGGGGGGACACCATGACCAGCCCGCGCTGCTCCACGCCGTGGCCGCGTGGCGGTCGGTGGCGGGTGCTGTCCACGGCGGGGCCAAGGAGGGCCAAGGGCGCCGGCACTCGGGCAAGGGCGGATCCAGAGACGGGCTCCGGAGGGGGGAGTGTGTGACCCCTGCGCCGCACATCTTGTGGATCCGCGCACCTCAACTCGGGCAAGGGTCTGGACGGCTGCACCTCGCGCTTCCACACACCCTCGGGGGCTCGCAGTCGTCCTGCCTGCCTGCCTGCCTGACTGCCTGGCGGCGGGCCGAGACACAACAACTCTAATTCGCTCGCGAGCCGAAGGCAGCCAGCGGCCATAGCAGCCTAGCCGTCGCCGAGCGTATGCATCACGTGTATCGCTGTCGCGGCGGTCACGCGGCCACGCCCCGCGCCAGCCCGGCCGACGAATAAAACATCAGAAAACGATACGACATGGCAGAAAAACCGAAAGGTGGGAGGGGAGGGGGGTGTCGAGGGCCAACGACCGGACCTGGACGACCTTCGCCAAGGATGTCGCGGCGGTGCGCAGCGCGCGGCGGTGGGGCGATGGCGCAGCAACACGCCGCGCACACCAGACGGCCACTTCCGACTTCGGGCAGGCAGGCCAGGCAGGCAGGAAAGGCAATGCCGCGCTCCTCGCGTCCGTCCTGCATTCCCACTGGGAGCCGCAATCCAACCGTCGGGTCACGGGCATAGCAGGCAGGAGTCATTCCGAGACTCGTTTTCGTTGCTCGCTCTCGCTCTCTCTCTCTCCCCTTCGCACCCACGGGGCGTCCCCGCAGAGAGAGACGGATAGCGACGAGATCGCGCGTCACCGCCACGCGCCAAATAAACAGGAACGTATCTGACATTGTACGAGCGATGGCCGCAATCGCGAAAAATCAACGAGGCGCTGGTTGGAACTCGGACTCGGTCCATCCCGACCGACGACAAAGGCGCCACCGCGCTGTACACATTGATAAGGCTGCCGTGGCCGCCCATAGCCCCGCCGCCCCGCCGTGCCGACAGTGTCGCGCGGCCCGCCAGACAAACAGCTGGTGGCGTCTGCGGCCCGGGAGGGGTAAGCCGGCCGCCTTCATTGCAGCGAGCAGCGCACAGTGGGCCAGAAGACCGCGCAGGCGGCCAAAACTGTCGACGCGTCTTGCTGAATGGGACTCGAATAGAACGTGCAACCCCACCGATGGATTCCTCGTTTGGAGAGCAATCCATTGGTAGGGACACACGTTCGGTTTGAGTCCAGCTCAGCGACTCTGGAGCTCAAAACGCGTCGAGAGTTTTGGCCGCCTGCGCCGGTCTTCTGACCCACTGTGCAGCGCCGCGCGGCTCCTGGCACCGAAGCCCTGGCCCGGCCCGCAACGCCCCCCGTCACCGCGCCATTCGGCGGTGTCGCCGTGCGGCGACGAGCTGCTGCCGGGAATCCGCCTGCCGCGGTATAAGCCGCGACATTGCGGCACATTGAAGCCCTTGAGTTGACGAAGGGTCCGGGCCGCGCGGGCGCCGCCGGCTGGCGCTGCGCTGGGCGGCGCACTGAGCCGCCATCGCGGGGAGGGGGGCGCTGACCTACATGCGGCCCCGCGGCCCCGCGCCGCCACGACGGCCAGCTAGGCGCCGCCCCTGCCGCCCTGCCAGGTGACCTACATTGGCGGCCCCGTCGGCCCCGTCGGCCGGCAGCGCCGCTGCACCGTCCCGCCCGCCCACCAGGACTTACATCACCACGCCGGCAGCGCTGGCCGCGCCGTCCACCGCCAAGACTTACATCTCGGCCGAGCCCCGTCGCCGGCGATGTAACAAGGTTCAAGGCTGCCACAAAAACAGAACCAAACGCGGCGGCGCCGGAGGGCGTGCCTCCACACTGTGCCCGCAGCAGACTGATTCCGAGTGTCGCGTTCAACGCCGTCTCCCCCGCACCGACACGGGACGCACCTAGTGTGCGACAGCGACACTACGACCAAAACGCCTCTCGGAATCCGTGTGCCGGCGGGACTCGGCCTTCACTCCGCTCCGCGCCGCGAAGGTGAGGCCCCACGCCCCTCACCGCGCCAAGCCCCACGCCCTACAGTGGGTCAGAGGACGGTCGAGGCGGCCAAAGTTCTAGACGCGTTTGGAGCTCCAGAGTCGCTAAATGGGACTCGAGTCGAACGTGTGACCGCACCGATGGATTCCTCGTTCGGAGAGCAATCCATTGGTGGGGTCACACGTCCGATTCGAGTCTCATTTAGCGACTCTGGAGCTCAAAACGCGTCCGGGATTTCGGCCTCTTGGCCGCCTCAACGGTCTTTTGACCCACTGTGCGCCCCTCACCGCGTCAAGCCCTACGCCCCTCACAGAGTCAAGCCTCAGCCGTTGCCGTCTGCGCAGCCCTCTACCGCCCTTCCTGCAGGGGGTGGGTCGGGCGGCGGCCGGGACTCAGGCAGGCAGGGGTGGCGCCGTCAGGCAGGAGAGAGGAGGGGAGGGGGGAGGGGGGGAGGCACTACGCGCGTAGCGTACCGCCGTGCCGCGGCACTGGGTCACTCGGCCATGCCCTCAATTCCCCCTGCTCCTGCCACTAGTTAGCACGGCCGCAGGGCGCTGCAGAGGCAGGCGGCAGGTCGCTCTGTCTCGCCCATCTACAGCGACGAATCAGTCTACCAGGACGACAGGGACCCAGACCGAGGGAGCCCCTTCGCCCTTCACCCGGCAGGGCGCTGCAGAGTGGGCCAGTGGGCCGGCCCTGAACAGGCTCGTGCGGCCGCTTTGTTTACAACGCCGGTCAACGCCTGCAGAGTCTGCTCTGCACGCGGAGCAGGGCACTGCAGGGCGAGCGGCAAGGCCAGCCGCCACGCCCGGCCCAACCAGTGGGTCCGAAGACCGTTGAGGCGGCCGCAATTCTAGACGCGTTTTGAGCTCCAGAGTCGCTACAGGACTCGAATCGAACGTGTGACCCCACAAATGGATTCCTGGTTCGGGGAGCAGTTTATTGACGGGATCTCACGTTCGATTCGAGTCCCATTTAGCGACTCTGAAGCTCAAAACGCGTCCGGGATTTTGGCCGCCTCAACGGTCTCCTGACCCACTGTGCGGCCCAAAGGCCACGTCTCTGTGTGGGGCCACAACAGTTCCCAAAAAATGCGCTGAAGCAGAACGAGGAGCGATGGATACAGAAGATGGACTAAGGCCTCAGAAATGAGTTCAGCTGGTGGTGATGCCGACTCGGGTAGGAAGCATTTCTTCCGGACACGAGCATTTTTCTACCGAGAAACCACACATTTCTTTCGCCCGAGGAGAGTACTTTCCTGCAGAGGAGCGTCCCTTTCAGCCGACACATTTCATTATCGATTTCATATTATCCGTTTTCTGTATCCGTGCCTCGTTCTTTCCAAGCCCGGTTCGTGAGGGACAGCGGACAGTGTCCCCCGGACTGCGCGGCGCAGCAGGCGGCTGGTCCGGCCGGCATTCCTAGAAGTCTCGTTACGAGACTTGCAACGCACTCGCACGGCTCGCCGGAGGCAGCGGCGGCCTTTCTATTCAGCGCGCGGCGGTCACAAGCAGAATGAAGACAGGGTGGCCACAAGATTCCTTTTTCATTCTCCCTGACATTTCCCTGACTTTTCTCAGACTTTTTTTTTCGCGATTTTCCCTGACAAAAATCGAAAGCTATCCGACAATGTACTGTGCTGCGGAATAGAGGTAAAACAATCAAAATAAGCTATCACGTACAATTTCAATATTTTAAAATTTTTCCTTGATAGATCATTTTCTCTGACTTTTCCCTGACAAACTTTTTTTTCCCTGACATTTCCTTGACTTCCCTGACACGTGGTCACCCCTGGAAGAATTCCCTCAGTAGTTAGGACTCTATGGAAGAGCTGCCGCCCCGCAGGCTCCGAGCACCGCTCTGTCTCTCTCGCACCCCCGGACGATGAGTGCGAGAGGGACGAGAGTAGAACTCGGAATCCGCGTGCGGGTCGCGCCGCTGCAAAGGGCCGCCGTTGTGCAGCGTGACGCGGCCCTCGCTGTCGTCACCGAGGCGCCGCGACGCCGTCCAGCTGTACGGTGACGTCCGCCGGCCGGATCGATGGCCCGCTCGCCATCCTGGGGCCCCGCTCGGGGTTGGAAGGGCGCCCCTCTGCGTCACAGCGGGGCCCGCGCCGTGACGCAACACCGCGCTAACCGTCTCGTCTAGGACTTTCCGAAATTGCGCCACGTTGCCGCACGGCCAGCCCCGGCCGCCACACATGACGTAACGCGATCGGGGGCGCTGCTTCGAACCTTCCAGCCGTCGGCGTCGTCATCACCCGCACCGCGCAGGGAGGGCCTCCCACCGAGGGGCTTCCTGCTGCATGACGGGCCCTGGCGACACCGTGCACTGCAAGCAAGGGCCAGCCCCTTCAGCCAGAGCAACATCATGCCCCGGTGGGCGCAGTCTAGATCCTCCCTTGACTGCAAGTCTCCGTGCGAGGCTCCCTCTGGACCTCTGGTCTTGGTGGGCGCACAGCCGCCAAGATGCCCCGGCAGCGCGGCTCTACCCCGCGCCACGGTAGAGCGCGCCCTGACGCGGGGTATCGCTGCCGCGGCGGCCCTGGGGTCACATCGAGGAGCAACAGCCGCAAGCAGCATCAGCGTCCGGCCGCGCGTCGCCGCGCCACGCCGTGCCGTGACGCCCCACTCCGCGCGGCACAACACCGGCGCCTGCCATTCACCCAATTTCGACGCTTAGAGGAGAAAAGAGAAGGGGGAGCACATTCAAACGACGCGACGCGCCGTGGCGCCGCAGCCCATGAATGGCTTCCGGCGAGGCGCGGCGAGGCGTGCACAACCCGTCCAGCTGCAATCGCACGACTGCCTGCCTCTCTCTGAGTGCGCGCGCGCGCGCGCGCGCGTGTGTGTGTGTGTGTGTGTGTGTGTGTGTGTGTGTGTGTGTGTGTGTGTGTGTGTGTGTGTGTGTGTGTGTGTGCGCGCGCGCGCGCGCGCGCGGGCGTGTGTGCATCAACACGTATGTGTGTGCAAAAGCCCCACCGTTATGCAACATTACCACCCCCTCCCTTTTGAGCGCGCGCGCGCGCGCGCACACACACACACACACACACACACACACACACACACGCCTGCCACATTCATTTATCCATCCATTCATTCGTTCATTCATTAATTCATTCATCCGTCGTGGCTTTAGCCTTTCTGCCTGGGCGCTGGGCGGCCACGCTGACCCGCCGATGAGGGCGATTGGGTGGCGGTGCGCGGTGCGCGGTGCGGTCGGACCAAAGCGACTAGCGCCGCTGGCGGCGGCGTGTTTCGGCGCGGATGCAGTCCGCTTCACTTGCACCGCGACACCCACGCAGCGGCGCACAGCGGGCCAAAGAGAAAGACAGGGTCTGATGGAGCGTCGTGCCAGCCAGCGTGCTGGAGACACCGCTCACCTTCCGGGATGGAGAGGCAGGCAGCAGCCATGGGCCGGCAAAAGTCCAAACTCACCTGGAACACACAAACAAAACAAACAATCAGAGCGGGGCAATAGAGACTCTTCAGATTGTTCGGCATCCCCACTCTCCAAAGTTTCGAGGGCGCGGCGGGGCGCGGCGGGGTGCGGCGGGGTGCGCACGCGGCCCGGCCCAGACGATTGCCCTCAAGAGATTATCGGGGAGCAGATGTTGCGTCCGCCCGTCTCGATAGGGCCGTCCCACTCCCCCCCCCCCCACCCCGGGCCTGGCGGGACAGGTGTGACGTGTCTCTCATTCCCCCCCCCCCGGACGCTCCCTTTCGGTGCCTGCCGCAGGCGGCGCGGCGCGGGCGGCCCAGGTGACAACGCGACGCCCCCTCCCCCGGCCGGAGTCGAGCGAAAAGGAAAGAAACGGGTGAAGAAAAGAAAAGCCTCGCGGCGAAACGCGTTCGATGGTAATAATAGAGGCTTTCGGGGGCGGGGCGGGGCGGGGCGGGGCGGGGCGGGGCGGGGCGGGGCGGGGCCATTGGGAAAGCAGCGAGCGGCGGCGGCGCGGCGCAGCCCGGCCGCATTCCTCAGATTTAGTGTAAAGCGAAAGTTGGCAGAACACTTCCCCGGCACTCCAGCCGGCAGCGCGGCAAGGGCGCAGCACTGGCGCAGCACTAGCGCAGCACTAGCGCAGCGGACACAAAGACACGGGCTGCAGGCTGAAGCAGCCCGGCCGGGTCCCTGCCAAGGACAATGTCTTGGCGCTGCGACGACGCCAGAGCGGCTCGCTCGCATCCACCCTCCCCGGCCGGCCGTCCCTGGCAGAAACGCATTGTGTGCGAAAAAGGGCGGCAAAGGGAGGTGCGTCGTCGCGGTGCATCTGGCCGACGAAGGGCACCTTTGGTGGGTCGGTACACTTGGCGAAAAAAAAGAAGCGGGTAGAAGATTTGGAAAAAAATGTAAGCTCGGCACACGCATTGCGCAGAATGTATGATGGGTAGTGTGCACGCAATGCACGAAAAACTGGTGCGTCGATTCTATTCTTGATCCTGTTACGCTGTCTTATGCACCGAAAAATAAAGCCCAAAACAAGCAAGTCAAAGAAATTTGTCCACGACACTAATGTGACGCGTTCTATTGCGCGTAAGTCTCTCTCTCTCTCTCTCTCTCTCTTTCCCTCTCTCTCTCTTTCCCTCTCTCTCTCTCTCTTTCCCTCTATCTCTCTCCCTCCCTCTATCTCTCTTTCCCTCTCTCTCTCTCTCTCTCTCTCTCTCTCTCTCTCTCTCTCTCTCT
This sequence comes from Stenchaetothrips biformis, assembly GCA_030522485.1. Taxonomy (NCBI): domain Eukaryota; kingdom Metazoa; phylum Arthropoda; class Insecta; order Thysanoptera; family Thripidae; genus Stenchaetothrips; species Stenchaetothrips biformis. Next base: position 23,728,706 of record CM060086.1, on the reverse strand, counting down.
CTCTCTCTCTCTCTCTCTCTCTCTCTCTCTCTCTCTCTCTTTCTCTCTCTCTCTCTCTGTGGGTGTGCAACCCATCTATCAACTAAGCTGGCGGCCTAAAGGGTGCGTGCGGCGCAGGGACAAAGGGCGTCCGTCGTGCTTCCGGTGCACCTGGGCCCTTGGCGGCCCTGGGCGGCCCTTGGTGCCCTGGGCGGCGCGCTGGCCCGGCCTGGGCCCGGCCGGGAAGGCGAGGTGCGACTGGAGGCCCGGCCCACTGCTTAGCGCCCAGCCTTCCCCGCGCGCTTGTGCGGTGCGTCTGGCCTCATCACGGAAAGTGTGAGTTCCCCGTACTGTACAGTGTACGTAGTGACGTACAAGGCCCCGCGGCTCGCTGCCCGGCCCACACCAGAGCCCTCCTCTTTCGACTACCTACGTAACTGCGACAAACACGTCTCGCTGCAGAGCACGGTGCAAGACCGGCGCAGGCGGCCAACATTCTAGACGCGGTTTGAGCTCCAGAAGTCGCTAAGCTGGACTCGAACCGAACGCGTGACCCCACCAATCGATCCCTAGTTTGGTGAGCAATCCGTTGTTGGGGGCCACACGATCGGTTCCAGTCCAACTAGCGACTCTGGAGCCCAAAACACGTCTTGGATTGCGGCCGCCTGCGGCGGTCTTGTGGCTCACTGTGCGGTGTGTGTACACCGTGCCGCAGAGTGTGAGTAGGGGGTAACAAGCGTTAGCACCGCGCTGGCAGGGCACTGCCACCTGCCGCCGTCCTGCCGCTCGTTAGCAGACGACGCCGAGTGCTCAGCGGCACAGCGGCAGAGCGAAGGGCACGAGCCGACTTTCCTCCGCTTCGCACCTGGTGGCTGCTGCCTTCCAGTGAGCGGCCCACTGTGCCTTCCAGGTGCACAGCCAGGTGGACGGCCAACCTCCAGGAAGCTCCATCCAGGTACGCGGCTCCGACAATGCAACCCCTTGCACCGCGGGCCAGGCCGGTGCGGCATGCAGCCTGCGAGTCCGACCGCCGCGGCAAGCAGCCGGGGGAAGTGCGGCAGTGTGACGTACTGCCGCGGTGCGGGGGCGCGTCCTCTCGCATCCTGCAGCAGCACCGCGCATTTCCTGTCAGGGACTCAGCGCACAGTGGGCCAAAATCCCGGACACGTTTTGAGCTCCAGAGTCTCTGAATGGGACTCGAATCGAACGTGAGACCCCACCAATAGATTTCTCGTTTGGAGAGCAATCTATTGGTGGGTTCACACGTTCGATTCGAGTCCCAGTTAGCGACTCTGGAGCTCAAAACGCGTCTAGAATTTTGGCCGCCTCCACGGTCTTCTGACCCACTGTGCGGCCGCCGTATGGGCATGCTCTGCGCTGCACGGGGCTGCGGCCGCAACCATCCCGAAATAGCGCCTGGGCCCTACGCCCCCGCCATTTCAGGGCGCCAAAACAGCCCTGGGACAAAGCAGGTGACGGTCCATCCTGTTCAGGGCGCGGCGGCCATAGCATGACAGCGATCGAGTGGGCGGAACCGCAACCGCAACGCGTAAGGCAACGTGACGGCATGCACACCACACGCACGCGTCCCACGCCATCCGCTACACACCGTGCCTGCCGCCGCCCAGCGCCGCCCAGCGCGGCGCGGCGTGGCGCAGCAGCCTTCCTGTTGCAGCAGGAATGCCGCCGATCCCATTCCCAATGTGGGTCGTGAGTGCGCGCCGCCCCGCTGCACAGTGGGCCAGAAGACCGTTGAGGCGGCCAAAATCCAGGGTCGCTGAATGGGACTCGAATCGAACGTGTGACCCCACCAATGGATCGCTCCCTGAACGACGAATCCATTGGTGGGGGTCACACGTTCGATTCGAGTCCCATCCAGCGACTCTGGACTGGAGCTCAAAACGTGTCCGGGATTTCGACCGCCTTGACGGTCTTGTGGCCCTACTGTACGCCCCCTTCCGCGGCACCAGCAGCGCTACCCCGTGACGTCAGTGACCTTAACAGCGCGGGCCGGCCCTCCCCGGCAGCAGCAGCGCGACGTTGCGCAACCGGCGCGCAGTTTGCATCCAGGCCGACCTTGTTCGGCCGTCTAGCAGGCCGGCAGGGCGGCCCGGCCGGGCTGCAGGGCGGAGGCGTTGCGCAACCGCAACCGCGACCTCAAAAGGCGGGCGTTGCGTCATCGGAGCCAAGGGAAAGGGCAAGGCTGGCGAGGCTGCAGGTACAGTACACGGCTTGTTCAGTTCCGGCGCGGCGGCCTGGCACAGGTGTTTGTGAGAGAAAGGCGTCGCCGGGCCGCGGGACTTCCCCACGGGACTTCCCCACCAACTTTTCCCCGCGGCGGAGGCGCTGGAGAACAACACCGCCAGGGCCGTCGTCCCGCCGCGTCCGTCCGCAGGTCCGAGTCCGACGGCTGCGGGCTCTCAGCAGATTGGGTCCACGCTGCAATGCGGCCCACGGCCGGGCCGGCGCGGTGCGCTGGCCGGAACGTGGGCGCGGCTGGGGTGGCTGCTCCGCTGCTGCACGTCCGGGCGTGGGCCCCGCTGAGTAATCCTTTCCTTCCCGCCGGGCTGGCCACCGCACCGCTCGAGGCTGGAAAGCGGGGTCCGCGGGGGCGGTGGAGGCCGCGGGGGCGGTGGGGGCCGCGGGGGCGGTGGGGGCCGCGGGGGCGGGCTGCGAGCCGCGTCACAGCCGTCAGCAATTAGATCAGGCGACCGAACCCCCCTCCTCCTCCTCCTCCTCCTCGTCTGCGCCTCTCGGAATTGCTCAAAGCAGAAGGACGTGGTGCGCCAAATGCCAGGCAGGAGCCGTGCGTGGAGGAAAGGTCGCTGAAGGCGCTGAGGCTCCAGCGTGGTGCAGCCCCGCCAACCGCTCCGGCACTGACAGCATGCTGACAGTCTCGTCAGTCACATGTTTTCTCTAAGGTGCGACAGGGTTGCGCAATGCGGCGCTGGGCGGCTGCACTAACTATGCACCGTCAGGCGACCGATTCAGCCGCTCGCACACACACTTCTCGCTCTGTCCCTCTCGCACCCCCACGACACTCCAATGAGTGCGGGTGGGCCGCTGCTGCGGTTGTGCTCGCTCACCAGCGCCGGCCGCGGGGATGTTCTCCCCTTTCCCTGTACGCGGTCCGCCGGCAGAGGACGTCGCGAACAACAATTCGGCTCAACAATGCGGCGAAAGGAGGAAGAGGGGCCCCGGCAAGACGGCCCAGTCCCGGCCGCCCCGGCCGCCCCGGCGGGGAGATGCCGGGAGGCCCACTCTTGAGACAACAAGGCAGGAGAGCCTCTTCCTCCTTTCGCTGCCCGCCTTTTCTCGTCAGAGCGTTGTTCTCTTCATGTCGAGTGTGCTCATAGTTTTGGAAGTGCTTGTCGTGGAATAAAGAACCAAGTGCTAGACCGGACAATGCGGGGTTTTCGTCGACGCCTGGTCCCGCTCGTGGGGCGTCCCGTGGGCCCCCCGCCGCGGGGCGTGCGAGAGAGACCGAGCGTTCGCGGAACCCCGAACCGGCACAGCATCACAGCGTGTGTGCTGCCGAGCAAGTCCGCGCCGGCCGACACGCTTCTCGGAAGAATGCCGCCTGCGCGCCGAATGGGGCCGAGCGAGCCAGCCGGCTCTGGAACGCGCAGGCCGGCCGTCCGTCCGTGGAGGCCGGCCAGGTACAGCAGGGACTGCAGCAGCGCGGTGGGCATCTTGGGCATTGGGCAGCCGATGCTGAGTGTGTCAGGGAGCGCCAACGCACGCGGTGGGAATCCCCCCCCCCCCGCGCGACGAGTGCCTGCCGGTGGTAAACAACACCTCCCCCTCCAGCCCGTTATTACACGGCCAACAGGAACAACGGCCCCAAATTGCCTGCAGCCTCGCTGCAATGACGGCGAGGACGGCACCGAGTGCCGCTCACACTCACCTGGCGCTTCAGCTTGCCGGCTTTGGTACCCAACTTGAGGTATCTCGCGAAGGCTGCGAACAGAACTCCCCCTCTCGCAGCTCCCTTCTTTTCCATCCTCAGCATGGGTGCGGGCGGAGGAGGGCTGGGCCTCGACTCTTGACGACGAGTCGGTCACCAGTCGTACCAGATGCCACCACAGATGATCATCTTGATGACACTTTCAGTTATCAATTGAGTGATTCTCACGATACAGGTCGCAAAAACAGAACAGTCGCAGGTGGCGCGAGTTCACTGAATCCTTCGAAGCGATGGGGGACTTCCCCGCTGGGTGGAGGAAGTTTGTCACAACGGGAGGGAAATTTCCCTTGGCGGCACGTCACTCGGGCACGTCGTCACGGCGCGGCCAGGGCGACACGATAGACACTAGAGCTCGTCACGTCACGGAGTCGCGGCGGTCGGGGCGTCAGAGCACGAGCAAGCAGCGTGGTGGTCTCGTGGAAGCGAGAGTGGAGACTGCTCGGCCCGAGTCGCTCGCTTCGGCTTCGGCTCGGCGGCCCGGCTTCGTCGTTGGGCGAGCGCGGCAAGCGGCAAGGCGAATGGCCCGAGCCTCCCCCCACCCTCCCCCCACCCTCCGCCGCGGCCCGCTCGGCGCGGCTCGGCTGCTCTCACAAAGTCTCGGCCCCGTTGCACGCGCGGCGGCGGCGCACCCTGCCCTGGTGTCAATGGCCTCCTCGCCCCCCCCCCTCTCCCACCCCACCCGACGGCCCGCGTGTAGAATGCAGCACAAAACGGAACGGAACGGACGAGGAGCCAAAACAAAAAATAAAAAGGAGCAGAGGGACGAAAAGGGAGCAGCGTTGCGCCTGCAGCCTGCAGCCTGCAGCCGGAGCGGAGGTGGAGGCGTGGAGGCAGTCGGTGTCTTCTTGGCGGGAGTCGAAAAATCTATCACGTCTTCTGTCTGTCTCCTCCGTCGAGGTTTGGGCGGGAAGAGGCGGGAAGCGGCGGGAAGCTGGGGACGAGCTTGGGAGGCTGCCTGTGGCTGGGTGCTGCGTGCTGCACGCTGCACACAGACAGACGCTGCTGCCTCCAAAACCCTCGGCGTGGCTTGTGTCCTTCTCGGCGGCCTCGACCACCACCCTGGGCGTCCTGGTCGCCCCTCGCACGCACGCGCGCACGCACTCTGCCGTGCCGCGCTGGCTCCGCCGCGAAACCTCCCTGCCCAGTCTGACGTCAATCCCTCCGACCGCAAATTCCGCAAGTCGGCTGCGGCAATGCCGCTGAGAGAGCTGCTGCTGTTGGGGCGACGGCCGCGCGGCCGGCGGGGAACGTCGTCTAGAGACTGACTACTACGGCGTCTCGGCCATCATGACAGCGGTCCTGGAAGAAGCGCGCGGTGGGATGCGGGGGCTTTTGGTGGGTCGAACTCGAAGAGGCGGCAGTGAAACGAGGCAGTCTCTCTCTCTCTCTCTCTCTCTCTCTCTCTCTCTCTCTCTCTCTCTCTCTCTCTCTCTCTCTCTCTCTCTCTCTCTCTCTCTCTCTCTCTCTCTCTCCCTCTCTCTCTCTCTCTCTCTCTCTCTCTCTCTCTCTCTCTCTCTCTCTCTCTCTCTCTCTCTCTCTCTCTCTCTCTCTCTCTCTCTCTCTCTCTCTCTCTCTCTCTCTCTCTCTCTCTCTCTCTCTCTCTCTCTCTCACGTACACACACGTTCATTTCCGCTTCGGCTTGCGGCGTGGTCGGTAACGCCTTCACGCTGCGCTACGTCGTCAGAGTGCGCCGTGCACTGCCTGGCTGCCTGCCTGGCTGCCTGGCTGGCTACCTGCCTGACTGCCTGCCTGGCAGCTGGCGTATGGATGCCTCCCCCACTCCGCCGCCGCACGCACTACTACTGCATTCTTCCAGACCGGGTGGGTGGTACAGTACAGTCGGTAGAGTATAGTTAATTCAGGCCAAGTTGGAGGGCCGGCGAGCCATAGCTGCAGGCCTTTTCTTTGTTGCATTATTTCGGTCACTACCTTATTTCAGGCAAAATCGGTGCAATTTGCCTTCTGAGAGTCGAGCCAAGAGGTCCGGTGGGTCAAAGTGAGCATTGCAGCCGGTCTAGGCCCGCACTTTAGCCCGGATTCTCTGTTCTCCGATCGCAGAATTTCACTCCACCCCACTGTTTGGTAATCCTGCCGGCGACGGGTGGAGCAGCTATGGAGAGGCCGCCAACGCCAGCCGCGCCGCCGCTTCTCATGCGATAAGTAGTGTCGTCTGCTTCGGTGGAGCTGTCTGCCTGTTGCACAACGAGGCTTGCACAGTGCTCGGTACAGTGCTTGCTCGCAAGCCCCATCCGCAACCCACCCCATCTCTCTCGCACGCCAGAGCACAGTGGGTCAGAAGACCGTTCAGGCGGCCAAAATCTCGGACACGTTTTGAGGTGCAGAGTCGCTGAACGGGACTCGAACCGAACGTGTGACCCCACCAATGGATTGCTCTCCTAACAAGGAATCCATAGGTAGGGTCACACGTTCGATTCATGTCCCATTTAGCGACTCTGGAGCTCTAAACGCGTCTAGAATTTTGGCCGCCTCCACGGTCATCTGACCCACTGTGGAGCGGGCCGTCCCATGAGTGCGAGAGAGACAGAGCGACGCGAGTGCACCAAAAGTGCTGTTTGGAGTCGGACTGCCGGCCGGGCATCCACGCCACACTGTAGGTGACTAAAAGCACTCCGACTAATGGATTCTGTTGTTTGGTTGGTCTCGGCCCCAGTTCCATGGAAAACCACCGGGCGTGCTGGGAGCAGTGTAATTGGGCTAAAAGCTGTTGCTGAAATGCAGCGGCGTTCTCCAGCGCCGTCGATGCGTTAGGTTAGGTACCTCTGCGAGGGATGTCACTCGCATTCCAAGGCAAATAGCTCTGCAAATAGCTCTTGGTCAGATGATGATGATGATGCTGATGCTGATGATGATGATGATGATGATGATGATGATGATGATGATGATGATGATGATGATGATGATGATGATGATGATGATGATGATGATGATTTTCACCTGGTATTTTCACCCACTTATATTGCTTTGTCACTTTGAAACCGCTCATACTAGTACAAATATTTTAGTCGAGCAGAATTGTGAAAAGGCCTTTTACTTAACCCACGCTCTCAAAACCTCACAAATCCACGTACTTCAGGCTTTCACTCATGGGGCGCGCCGTAGGGGTGCGAGAGAGACAGGGCGACGAAACGATGCTCGGAATGAGCTTGCTGACCGCACCTACCGTACGGGCCCACGGCCCATGGCCCCACGCACTCCCCCCGCCATCAAGATCGCCGCCATGTAGGGCTGGGCCGGGCGGGCCGGGCGGGCCGCAAACGTGGCCAAGGGGAAGGAGAGAAGGAAAACAACACGTCGGCGATGTCGGCGATACAGTATCGCGACCCGCATACCGCGGGGAAGTCGCCCCGTCACGCCGTCTGGCGGTCTGGCCCGCTATGGCCAACAACACGACTGCATACGACAGACGGGCGGACCACGTTTGTCAAAGATATTCCGTCCCACCGGAGCCTCTTTTGCCGCCCGCCCCGCCGGATATAGAGCAATGCATGCGAAACAACGTGCAGCGATTGTACATACAGTAAGGCAAGAGACCCTTCCGAGAGTCTCTGGGTGCAGCGGGTCAATCCAGTGCCAGCAGAGGACGCCGAGGACAGTCGCACGATACTGTTGAAAAACTATTTTCGAGCTCCTCTTTACGTCCTCTGGGTGAATGCAAAAGCTAGCGCTTTGAAACTTGCAGCGTCGGCTGCTCTGGCACTAGAGCGCCCAGGACGTGGAATTCATGTTGCGGCCTTATCGAGGAGGAAAAAGAGAGTCCAAGGTCGAAAACGTGCACATGGCAGCTGTACACTCACACCGCGCAGAGTACACCGAGTGCACCGCTGTTGTTCTGTTATTCTGCGAACAACAGCGCCACGTCTCCCCCGAGGGGCGATATCCAGGAGCACCCGAAGCACCGCGTCACAACATGTTTACGACGACGCGGGGCCGACGGGGGAGGAGGGGGGGGGGCATGGTTGTGGGGCGGCGCCAGAGGGGAAGGAAACAACCGCCTGTCATTTCAGTCCTAGATTGTTCATGATTCACTCAGCCTCCAAAGCCGAGTCAGTTGGCGCGAGACTTGGATAACAAGGTGGTTTGGGGGTTGTGCAGGCAGCCAGACAGGCATCCAGCCCGTCAGACAGCCAGGCAGCCAGGCAGGCAGCCAGGCGACATGCGGTTGACCCCCTCCCCTCGGTGCCGCCGGGGTGCCTGCCCTCGCCATCTGGCGCCAGAAAAGCGATTCGGATTGGGATTCTGGGCGACCGGAAACGGAATAGAACGACTAAAGACGCGCTGATCGGGCCATCACAACTCGCTTCTCCGAATCACGCCGAGTGCGAGCGGGAAGGGAACCACTTCCGGTCCAGATTGCCCAGCCAGACTGGCAGACAGTGGAACAGCCAGAAGACGGGCGCAGGCGGCCAAAACTGTAGACGCGTTTGGAGCCCCAGAGACGCTAAATGGGCCTTGAACCGAACGTGTGACCCACCAATAGATTCCTCGTTCGGAGAGCAATCGATTTGTGGACTCACACGTTCGGTTCGAGTCCCATTTAGCGACTCTGGAGCTCAAAACGCTTCCAGAATTTTGTCCGCCAGCGCCGATCTTCGAGCCCACTGTGGGGCGTGGTGGGGCGGGCGCGGGCGGGCGGCTTGCAGGCGTGGCTGACGTCCCCGGCTCACAGTCCCACAGTCGTCCCACCCCGCGGTCCGGGCTGGCCGGGGGGCTGGCCGGCCGGACTGCCCCAACAGTGGACCCCTATTCCCTACACACTGCACGCACGGCGGCAGCCAGAGGGAGCGGGGACTCGCGGAGTATTGCACAACATTTCCACGAAATGGCGAAACCAGAGAACCAGAGCCCAACTTGGCACTTGGTTCGCCCCCTCCATCGTCACGACACTCTGCCCGACCTCGGCGGCGTCCTGTCTCGCCGCCGTCTCGGTGGTCTCGGCGGCCAGCCCGGCCAGCCCGGCCAGCCGGACGAGGAGGCAGGTTGCGAAATAAATATCCTGACCTACGAGTTGGTGAACTCGCACCCCTCGCCGCCCCTTCCTTTTCGCATCCCCCCCCCCCACTCCCCGCGCCCCGCGCGCCTGTCTGGCTCCCCCTTCCACACGCGGAGCGCAGGGCCGGGCGGGGCGGCGGCGGCGGCGGCGGCGCGCGGAGGCGCACAATGGCGTGTCGTGCCATTTAGCCGGCCCGGCAGGCCCGGCTGGCCCTGCGGCTGGCTGGCCCAGCCCCCTGCATGGTCTATATAATACCAACTGATCGGACGCGAATTTATTCGAAAGGGCAGCGCGGCAGAGCGCGGCAGTCGCGTCGTCGCAGAACGGGGAGGCCTGCGGGAACTTGTTCGGCGTACAGCGGGCGAGGGCGCGGAGCAATCGACAAGCAGTCGACCAATCGATGTCTGCGCACATGCTGTGATTCCAATCTAAGTCTTTTTGTCATGGTGATCGGCAGCAGAGCGCCTTGCATCGGACTTTGTTGTCCACCAGCATTACGGTATTTCAGCGAATCTTGAAACGGAAGTAGGAAGAAAACAAGTGCACTACTTCCGTTCGCCCTCGTCCGTGGAGGAGATAAAGATGGCTGCCCCTTGAACCCCCTCGTTATGCGAGAGGACGGAAGTTGTGCAATTCCTTGCTTTGCTCTCATCCATTCCGTTTCAAGATTCGCCGAAACATCCTATTTCCACAGTCGTTCGTCGCTCTGTCTCTCTCGCACACTCATGGGCCGTTGCGAAGGGGTGCGAGAGAGACGGGGCGAGGAGAAACACGACGAAGCAAACGCATGCAGCGCTGCAGGGGCCGGCCGGCAGGGGCCCACTAGCCGCTCCCAACGCGCTGCACGTTGGGGTAGGTTGTGGACGTCGGCGAGGCGCGACGAGGTGGCACGGCGTGGCGTCGCGAGCCGGGCGTGGCGGGCGGGGTGGGGCGAGCTGGGCGTGGCGGGCGGGGTGGGGCGAGCGGTGCGGGGCGAGCGGGGCGGGGCGAGCGGGGCGGGGCGGGCGGTGGCGAGGCCAGTCGGGCCCAAAGGGGGAAGCAGACAGTTCGTTGCACTTTGGGGGGCGGCTCTGCCAGGCTCTGCCAGGCACTGCGGAAAGGGCGGTGTAGCGTCGCCATGACACTCGCCGCAGCAAGGCGCAGCAACGCGCAGCAAGGCGCGGCAACGCGCAGCGCAGAGGCGGCACAGCACGAGCGGGTTAGGGAGGCGGCACCACTGAGCACAGCCCAGCGTGCTCGATCCACCGGAGGAGAATAGATGCCGCATGTGAACCCCAAAACGCCACACACGCACAGTGTGACGATTTTGATTTTCCTTCACAAGAATATCATAGATTCAGTTGATGGCGGTTGAATTTGGCATCTAAAAGTGCCTCCTGGGAAATAGGCAACCTTGAATATCTGCTTCAAACCTTTCAACGTTCCGACGCGCCTGCCCACACTGAACAAGTCTCGAGTCCCGGCAAAGGAAACGGCAGCCCGCACCTTCGGCAGGGCATCGGACAAATAGATGCGGACACTACGTACAGTCGGAATCAGGTCGATGAGAGAGAGGGAGGGGCGGCTGGCTGGCTGGCTGGCTTCCAGAGAGCGCATTCCTGGACGCATCTAGAGAGCCATGTCGAGGTCTAGATTTACACCCCCCCCCCTCCTTAGGGGGGATTGTACGCGGTTGTCTGAGTCGACGCGCCGCGCTTGACGGCGGCGCGGCGCCTCCTCGAAACCGGGCCTCATCGTGCCTGCCATCGATGGATCGGGCGCACATAACACATTCTCCACGACCAAAACTGGGGTCGCCACCCCAAGGTTGGGAACAGAATAGAAGAAAATCTCTTGATCTGCCTCCTCGAGAAATAGGTTGCCGAAGATGACCGCTGGCACAACAAGCGGCATGGCGTCCCGGTGGCTCAGTGCCCTGTTTGTATTCTGTCCTAGGCCGGTTCTGTTTTTTACCATACGTCCAAGATACCTATATTTGTTCTGTAAAATGTCTTTCCCTCCGTTACAATCTGAAAAATAAAAATGGTTAAGAGCTTTAGCTGGGAAGTGAGAGATCTCGGGTTCGAGACCGTAAAAGTTACTACAATCTTTTCGGGACCAGATTTCTCGGCAAGCAACATCAGCGCCGACAAGCTGGTTTGGTGGCTGAGCGGTCAGGGTAGAAGAGTTGACTAGACTCGGCATTCGGGGTTGCGGGTTCGAATACGGATTCCCACCCCTCTGAGGTGCCTCTGAATGTGGACTCTCACTGTACCCCGCGCACTTCGGGTGGGCTAGCCCAATACGATATCTTTACTCCACAATGACCCGCCCCCAGTTTAGGTCGGCCAAAAATGCGAATATTTTTATTCAATTTTTTTAGTCACTATTTTTATTAAGGCCAGTCAAAAATAGGTCGGTCTAATTTTTGTCGGTCTACTTTATGTAGGTCAAATGATATGGACCCATTTTTTTTTGTCAACTTGCATTTATTATGTCGCTCTGGCGGCGCTCGCGCGTCACTGCTGTGCGTCAAGTGGGCCGGGCCGGGCAGGGCAGGGCAGGGCAGGGCCACGACGTCGCGCGAGGGGCGGCACACCGGGGCACGGCGGTGACGTGCACGCCGCGCACGCGGCGAGCGGTATCGCTTTGGTATCGCTCGCCGGGCGGCGGCATCGACGCGCACCCACGCCTTGGTTGGGCACCAGGCAGGCCCGTGGGCGTGGCCGGGTGCTGGGTACACAGGACCACCCCGACGTGGATGCGGCAGATCGGTTGCCTTGGCAGGGAGGTTTGCTGCCCGCAGCGGGCCATCCGCGTGCTCCGTCGCACCGGCTGCTCTCCTTTGAGCGCGCCGCCGCTGCAGTGTGTGACTCGTGTACGACTCGTGTTCGACACCGCGACACGCGGAGTGGAATTACGTGCCTGTGAAATACGATCGCCAGCTGCCAGCCGGAAACGCGTCCCACTGGCCCCCCTCCCCCTCCCCCGCCCCCTCACCCACTTCTGCCCCCCGCTGCTATACTGTTTGCATGGGCGCCGTCCGCCGCAGTGCACGTCATGGCAGAGCGCAGCCCGCAGGGACCGCTACACTATACAATGGCACACGGACGGGCCATGAGGATCTCAACTCGACTCCGTGTTTCGAGGTTGTTTCGGCGAGAGTGTATAACGTCGAGTATCGCGAAAAGTGGCGCGGCGCGCACCGCGCACCGCTCTGGCGCCGCATGCACGTCAGAGGTGTAGTGTACGGTACCTGCGGTGGTACTTGCCGGCGTGACGTCAGTCGGCCGGCCGGCAGGGCGTGGCGCGCAGGCGTGGCACGACGGCCCCGCGGCGGCCAGCGGCGGCCAGCCTTCATCGGCTGCCCCCGGATCGTTCCGAGATCGTTCCGAGATCGTTCCTAATGGCCCGGGGGGGACTGTGCTCGGGGAATTTCAAAGACGTTCGCTATGAGGATGCATGGGATGGGCATCAAAGAGAGTGCGGGGGGGGGGGGGTGCTCTCTGGAAATAATCAGGCGCCCTTACCGTTTCATCTGGTGCATGCTGTGCAACGCGGCGCATGCGGGCCCCGCCACCGCCCGCCACTGCAGCCCCGCCACGGCGTCCACTTGGCCTCACCTCGGCCAGACTACGGGACAGCGACTGTTTGCGAGGGGCTATGCCGACCGTATGAGGGTTCGTGAATTGATTGAGAGCGTCGTCGACTTAAATCTGGAGCGGGCTAGCGGGCCGGCGCTCCGCGGGTGGGCGACAAGCAAGGGACCGACCAAAACTTTGTTTGTTTTTTTTTTGGTTCGTAAGATTTTAATACATTCCACGCACAAAATTTGATTTTTTTTCTTTTTCCCTGTTGAGGGAAGATTTTGGATTTCCATAGATTTCGGACGCTCTAATGAACGAACTCTTAACACAGGACTTCCCGAGTTGCCCCCTCAGTGGGCGGTTTGCGTTTTCGCTTCGACGGGCGCCGCGAGGAAGAGTTGCGGGCACGTCACAACGCAAACGAGATGCCTTTGTTTCTGTTTTTTTCCTTTTCCGATGAAGTGACGCAAGTGGCGCTCGCATAGCGCTCGAGATACAAGTCGCGCAAACAACAACACAGCACGGGGCCTCGCCGCGGCCTCGGTGCAGGATTGCACACCCAAAAAAAAGGATTTCTTGATTAAAAATAATCGATTCAAGCTAAACTGAGAGTCAGATCAATACTATTAGGCTTTGCACTCATTCAACTCTAACCATATCAAGAATATTTCGACTTCACTCACAGCAGAACTTTACTTAGGCACATTAATGCAAAAAATTACTTGCATCAAGTAAATTTTACTTGATTCAAGAAAACTTTTTTCTGGGTGCAGTCTCGTCGAGGCCCGCATAATAAAGGATTGCAGAGATTATCTGGTCGTCGACGTGTTTTTGGTGATTTTGAAAGCAACAGGCGTGACCCGGGGTCGGTGTAAGGGGGGCCGCGTATGGCGCGGACGGAGCAGCGTACAGTGGGTCAGAAGACCGTTGAGGCGGCCAAAAGACGCGTTTCGAGCTCCAAAGTCGCTAACTAGGACTCGAATCGAACGTGTAGCCCGCCAATGCATTCCTCGTTTGGAGAGCAATCTATTGGTGGGGTCACACGTTCGATTCGAGTCCTCTTTAGCGACTCTGGAGCTCAAAACACGTCTAGAATTTTTGCCGCCTCAACGGTATTCTGACCCACTGTGCAGCGCGCACCCGATTCACAAGAGTCGTTTCGCTACTCCATCTCTGCCGCGCACGACAAACTGATGCTTCCGAATCGCTCGGCGGAGTGGCGCTCGGCGACGGCATCATGGCGCCGTCCCTATTTTTAGCTCGGATCAAATTGTGTGTGCGCGAAATGGCGCGTCTAGAGGCTTGCGTCCATCGGGACGAGACGCTGAGAGGCGCCGCTGCAGTTGCATCACGACAGGCGCCACATTGCGGCGTCGCGGCGACGCCGTCGCCGCCCTCGCCTGTCGCGTCCTTCGAGCTTCCCGCCAGACACCCGAGTCTAGCCGAGCAAGTCGCCTGCCCCCTCCCCGCGAGCCGAGGGCAGCCGAACGGCGCCCGAGTCGCGCGGCGCGACTGCGCATCATTGTCCCGCAACAGCCGCGTGGCCGAGGCGCCTCCCTCCACCAATCTTCGGTAGTATAGTGGTCAGTATCCCCGCCTGTCACGCGGGAGACCGGGGTTCGATTCCCCGCCGGAGAGTCCTTTTTTCCATCCGGACACTCCAGGAGAATGAGCTGCAGTTTGTACACTCTTTTGCAGAGACGTGATGGTGCGGTCTGGAAGCCTGTCGAACGGTGCTTGAGACGGTGAAGCCCAGCACAGAGCGACGGCTCGACGATGGTGAATGCCGACGCTCACAAGAACTGGACAGAACAAGTGTCTGGGCATAGATGGCCTGGTCATGCTAGGTCATGCAAAAGCGCGCGCTCTGAGCTCTTTGAGTTGCCCCGCCGCGCGCCTCGCCCCGCCTCGCCCGCCCCGCCCCGCCCCGCCCCGCCCCCCCGCCCCGCCCGCCCGCCCTTTGCCGCCCCTCAGCGGAAGCCGTTATCGCAGGCCGGCCAGGCCGACTCACCAAACTTCGGGACAGTGACGTGGTCCCAAACAAGTGGTTCCTAAAACCGAGATAATTTGCTACGAACAATACAACTTACATAACACAAGTGACGACTAGTAAGCAACAATCTTGATTCAAGAAAGCCCTGTCTTTGGGGGAGTGCTGCCGCCGCCCGGCAACAGCAACCACCGGCGATGATCGGCTACACAAGATTTCTGAAGACGGGAGATTTCATAAGATTTCGCCGAGTTTTAGGCCCAAATTTTACTAGTTTTTTGCCTATGAGGACAGATTTCGGATTTCGAGTGCTCAAGCGGACACGGGATTTCGCGAGAAGTTGCCCCCTTGAGTGCCGCCCAGGGGTCCGCCTCGCGGCACGCCGCCGGCACGCCGTGTATCGGAAGCCCTTCCGGTGGCGAGCGTCCGAGTGCTAATTCGACGGCTGGTCAGGCTGCCTGCCTGCCAGCCCCGCCAGCCCAGCCAGGCAGGATGCGCCGATTAAGACCGAGCAGGCAGGCTGCAGGGCTGCCCCGGAAGGAAAAGGAAGGGCCCCATGCCACGGCCGCGCCGCACTGATTTTCCGACCCGCTTGCCTTTGCTGTGCCACTGTTCTCGCCAAACATTTGATGGAAATCCCACCGCGACGTGGCTTGCATTCGCGGCTCCTGGGTGGTGCACTGGGGGCGGCCCATACTGGGGGCGGCCCATACTGGGGGCGGCCCATACTGGGGGCGGCCCATACTGGGGGCGGCCCACTGGGGGCGGCCCGCTGGGGCGGCCCGAGCACGCACGCCGAGTCCCTGGCGTCCGTCCGCCCAGCAGGACAACGAAGCAGAGCGGAGCACCAGCGCGTCACCGCGTCGCACCCCAACCACAAACAAAACACGTACACGGCTCAGCCCCAAACCACCCCAGTGCTGTCTGGGGAGGCAATCGGACATCTCGGACGACGCCGCACAGTGGGACAGAAGACTGTTGAGGCGGACAAAATTCTCGACGCGTTTTGAGCTCCAGAGTCGCTAAATGGGACTCGAACCGAGCGTGTGACCCCACCGAAGGATTCCTCGTTAGGAGAGCAATCCATTGATAGGGTCACGCGTTTGATTCAAGTCTCATTTACTGACTCTGGAGTTCAAAACGCGTCGAGAATTTTGGCCGCCTCAACGGTCGTCTGACCCACTGTGCGCGGGGAATGGCCAATGGATATCGACTCTGTCTGTATCCCCCGGCCGGCTCCAGCTGGCTATGTAGCGGGGCTGCGCCGGCCAATGTCGCCAGCAGCAGGAAAAAGAGACTGCAAAAGAATTTCGGACCGCGGAGTGTAGGGGTTAGTTGAGGAAGAAAAGGCATCCCCGAGTACAAGCACACACACACACACACTTTGGTGCACTACCGCCACTGCACGCCGCCAGGCGAGTTTGAGGAAAACGTTGTTGTCGGGAATCCGCAACTTTTCCTGTCTGGAGCGGACGCAGATGGACGAACAGCGCCCGCTGCCCCGTCCCCGCCTCTGCCGAGCAACACAGACGCAGTTGCCACGTAGTATGACGAGGGAGACTTCTCAACGTACTATGCGAAATTCGCGAGAATACTGCTACAGGCGAAAAGCATTGCTTGCTTGTAGAGCTGCTCCTCTCGGCTGCTTTCCGACCAACTGCATCAGTCTAGCCCAACCTTCCCATGTTGCTGACAGGGGACTGTCTTAAGAAGCCGCCCCGTGACAAGGTACAAATACTTGCGCACCGACCAACAGCGAGAACGGCATGACGGAATGGTATAACTGTTCGGTGAAACCGGCCCAACGGACTGACGACAAGGAGCCGCTCTGAGCTCCTCTCCCCCACAGTGCTATGTACAGCGCTCCAAGTTCATCATCATCATCATGATCATCATCATCATCATCATCATCATCATCATCATCATCATCATCATCATCATCATCATCATCATCATCATCATCATCATCATCATCGCTGCTAGGCCTCTCCAGACCTTTCGCGGTTCGACTGCTGCAGTGTATACTGGAGGCGGATCCCGTTGGCATGGCAACAGAGTGACTAACGGCAGGGAGCCGGCGAACGGACATCTCTGGGACGCGTTTTTTTCGGAAACAGAGGCATTGGCTCGAGAATAGGCGGTCCGCCCCCGCTGTCTTCTTGAGGATGGCAGCTCGCTAAATGTAAAATAACAGGAGGGGGTTATGAAGCGATTTTTGCCTACTTACAAGGGCAAAGAAGTGCTTGTTGCCTACCTCCAAGGTGGCCTATCTAATGGAGGGGGAAATTTACCCTCCGCCCTAAATCCGCACCTGGTTAGACTACGTACGAAAATTGAGACAAATTTGTGATGTAACATTTCAAATTATTCTGTTAAACCTATTCCCAATCGCATAGGGTTTCAAGTCCATAAGTTAGGAGTTTCGATTTGCACCAGCGTTTAGTACTTCTGTATACACTGAAGATATAGGACGACGCTTCATCAAGTAAGAGACCGCTCATATCGCTGCCAACAAGACCTCTTGCCATTCCTGAACACCTCTGTACTGTAACACGGTAAAACTATTTAATGTACGCAGTGAAAAAATTTTTTTTTCAACTCAGGTGAGGAAAAAGACTCTCCGGCGGGGAATCGAACCCCGGTCTCCCGCGTGACAGGCGGGGATACTGACCACTATACTACCGAAGATTACTGACAAACGCTACGCAAGCGGCGTTAGTGGTTACGCAGTAGTTCGGGAGGGGGCCCGCCGTGTCGACCGCACCGTGTCGAGCCGCACCTCCCGCCGCTGTCACACGGCCAGCCGCGAATAGCCACGCCCCACGCCGCGACCGCGTGCTACCGGAGTACGGCTGCTCTCACGTAGAAACAGTGAGGACATCAGCCGCAACCAACAACAACAACAACAACAACAACAAACAGAACAAACAGGACGACTCAGACAGGCCAGGGCCAGGCACACCGGGCACAGCGACGACAAGCAGAGGGAAGTCCCATGCGACTCAAAATGAACCCTGCTCGAGGAGGGAAGCGGAGCCGGGAAACCACGGTGAAGCGGATTGCAATTTTTCCTGTCTGTCGCGTACACACACACACGCACACACGCTCTCTCTCTCTCTCTCTCTCTCTCTCTCTCTCTCTCTCTCTCTCTCTCTCTCTCTCTCTCTCTCTCTCTCTCACACACACACACACACACACACACACACGCGCGGACAGAGAGGGTTGGGGTTGGGGCGTTGGGGCCTGTAGGGGGCGACAAAATTGCATTGCCGCTACTGCAGCGGCTGCAGAGAAGAGCACTCCGGATGAGAGGGAAAAGGAGGCATAGGGTGACGGTGCGGCGCGCTGCAAATAATAGTGAGCGAAGCGACGTTGACGTCGCGCACTTTGCGCAACCGCGTTTTCAGTCTGCATCATCGTTTTCGTCGCTCCCCGCTCCACCTGCAGCACAACAACTGCAGCGTGGGCCGGGAGAAGGGCAGGGCCAGGCAGGGCCAGGCAGGGCCAGGCAGGGCCAGGCAGGGCCCCTTCACGGCGACTGCGTTCCTCCAAGTCTGCCCCTTTCAGGCTTCAGGCCTTTCGGGTGGACACGCGGCCGCTGTACGTCTTTTTTCCTTTTAGAATTTCCGATAGTGGACGGACGCAGGATTCCGCGAGTGGCTAGCTGTCCCCTCGGTAAATACATCGCTCACTTTCCTGCACGCACGCTCGAAACCTTGCCAAGTCTTTCGTACTTGGGGCTTGGGGTCATACGAAGAAATAGTACGTAAACTACGAAGTACTGTTTGTTTTTTGTAAGCTGATGTGTGCTCCGAGTACTTTGTTATCACAAGCTACTTTTCTTCGTGAGGCCTGGTTCGTAGGGTTTTGAGAGTGCGCGTAGGGAAGGTGCGTTGTGCCAATGCGAGAGCCTGCCCCTGTTAGACAAAAGACACGACGCGGCACGGCAGAGTGCGGTGAGAGGTCGACGCCCGCTCGTTTCGCGATAGCACGTCGCGGCCATTGAAAATACCCCCCCTCCGCCACTGGAAATGTTGTTTTCGGCGTTGGCGGCGTCACTGGCCCAAGGCTGGCCGCGCACCTGCGGGAAACTCCCGGGCAGCGCCAGCGTGCCAGCCTTGCCTCCCGCGTCGGCGTCCTGGCCTGGCGTCCTGGCCGACCGGGGGGAGCGAGGCGTTGACCCGGCCAACGAAGCTTGGCTAGCTTGGCGTCGCGGCGTCTCTGTCGCTTACTGTAGCTTCCCATTGTAGCTTCCTAGCTTCAATGTGCCTTCCGTTAGCTTCATATGATGCCTTCCTTTAGCTTCATATGATGCCTTTCTTTGGCTTCATATGCCTTCCTTTAGCTTCATATGATGCCTCTTTCTTTAACTTCATATGCCTTTCTTTAGCTTTATATGCCTTCCTTTAGCTTCATATGATGCCTTCCTTTAGCTTCATATGATGCCTTCCTTTAGCTTCATATGCCTTCCTTTAGCTTCATATAATGCCTTCCTTTGGCTGGGCGTGGTCATCTTCTTTGAGAAATAAGCGATGCCTACAACTCACTCACGCCTACTCCTCAGCGCTGATTTCTCACATAGAATATTTCGTTCCTGACCCGAGTAATGCTTCCGGTCCTTCTTGAGAGCCCTGCCACGACCAGGGCACCGGCACCACACAACGACCCTGCCGGTCGCCTGGTTTCCATAACTCCGTCAAGGGAAAGGGGCGGCGGCAGGGCTTTTATTGCAGAGAGAAAGGTTCGACTTTTGCGGCGGAGTGAAGGAGAGAGAAGAAGCGGGCGTTGATGCCAGCAGAGCGAAAGGCGCGGGCGGGAACGTAGACGGAGAGCTGGTAAGAAGATACATAATGAAAATGGAGGTAATGAAATTAATTACTTACCGTGGTACATATCATATCACATCATTCTCTGTGCTTCATTCATTACGGCTCGTTAGTGGCTGCCTCCTTGCGCTCACTCGTGCCGTTGGGGTGCGGGCGAGAGAGACGAGTGCTCTAGAAACTCAAGAGAGTGCATGGCATGCTCCACCTGGGAGTAAACCTCGAAGCACGCTCCAGCGTGGAGAGTGCTTTTAAAAGGATTTACATCAAGGAATTAGCATGCTTCTTCCTAGAGAGTGCTCGCAAGCATGATCCACCGTGGAGCATGCTTGTCATGCATGCTCTAGGGTAGAGCATGCTTGCAGACACTCTCCACGTTGGAGCGTGCTTTGAGGTTTACTCCCAGGTGGAGCATGCCATGCACTCTCTTGAGGTTCTAGAGTGAATCGCTGTGCGAAGTCGCCGGAAATCGCTTAGCAGGGTAATCGTTACGAACGGCAGCCGCGAGCTATTGTGCACGAGCCGCGCTCGTTGTGGGAGAGCTCTGCAAAGACCCTGAAAACATTCCCATCCTATATAGTCCATGTTCCTCAAAAACTTGCTGCATCGCGGAAGGCATAGCCGCAGCCCAGGGAAGGCTTTGCAACGTGAGCGCTCGCCGAGGTGCCTGGCGACAGCGGCGCGATCGCGTTGGTGGGGGACGGACTGCTATCACCGCGGCTCGGACCACAACTACAGTAGGCACGCCAGAAGGTACAGCGGCCCATTAGCTCAGTTGGTTAGAGCGTCGTGCTAATAACGCGAAGGTCGTGGGTTCGATCCCCCCATGGGCCACTATATTTTGGCCACCTCTCTACTCTGTGTCACATTTGTCCTGTGTTTGCGCCGATTACTGCTCTTGCTCTTGCGTTGAGCGAAACCGAATCTCGCTATAGCACTTACATATATATGTTAGACTTGGCGAGTGCACGTCACACTACGTACTTACAACACTGTTATTCAAGGGATGTGACGTCATATTCGTTCAAAAGTGAATTTTGTCACGTTCGTTGGAATACGATGTCACATTCGTTTGAACGTGATATGTCCGTTAAATTAGGGTGTCACATTCGTTTGAACGTGGGTCAACATTCAAACGAATGTGACGTCATATTCAAACGAATGTGACGTCATATTCAAACGAATGTGACGTCATATTCAAACGAATGTGACGTCATATTCAAACGAACGTGACAAAATTCACATTCGAACGAATATTACGTCACATTCGTTGAATAACAGTGAATACGTACACGGTGGTTACATAGTCGTGACCGAGAGGCGCCTTGACTACGAGGGTCGCGATTGTACAGTGAGCGGGTGCGACTCCTTGGAAACCATTCCGTGCAACAACACATCGCGCATCCAAGTCGCTTCTCGACAAACAAACAAGGTCATTACAGTGGCGGTCTGCCATGACTAGCATGCATGGCCGTCAGTCGCTACGTACACCGGTCCTTGTTGTCTTACAATACGGGTGCCCCTTGGTGTGCCCCCCCCCCTCGCCCCATCGCGGTTTCGCGACGCCCGCGCCGGGGGCACTTAGAGTCACCTCAGGCAGCCGCAGCTTTCATTATAAAGCCATTCCAGCAAACCTGTCCAATGAGCGAGACCAAATCTGTCCAAAGACCAGAGACGACGCGAGCGGCTTTCAGTTTGTAATGAAATTGTCATGAATTTGTTATCAAATTATTATCAAATTGTAAATGTAATTGTCATCAATTTGCAATGACATTTTCATCATTTGAAAGTATTGAAACTATCATCCAATTCTGTGTCATAAGGCAACATCAAATATTTTCACCGAGCTCTTGTCATACACATCACCAACACCTCGTCCGTGAGAATTCCTGAGCACTAGGCACACGCACTGATCCACACTCCAGCTTAGGGTGAAATTCGCAACCCTCTTCCCCCGGGGGCCTTGTCCGGGGCTGCGGCCACTCCTCCCTCGCCGAGGCGCGAGTGTGAGGTGAGGCCAGCCTAGGTAACCATGGCGACCCTCGCGGCGCGGCACGGCGGCACGGCGGCACGGCCACATCAAAAGGCACCGCGTGGGACGTGTAGTTCGATGCCTTCCTTTGAAACCGGATTGGAAGCGTTCGCGTCGTCCTCCTCGCCGGCCGCACCGCCACCCCAACGCCGGCGCACCCCTTCCCTTCCAGGACGTCCAGGGCGTTGCCCCCGACGGCCATCCGCCGCGCGCGCCGCGCCCACAGGCCTGCCACGGCCGCCAGTGTGGGACTCTCGGACCGGAAGCCGCCGGAAATAACTTGATCACCAAACTGGCAAGCGGCTGCAGGCTGCAGCACTGCCGGCTCGTCGGTTTCGAGGGTGATGCATCCCCATGGACTTCCGGGACCGAGACCGCCCGCCACCCGCCCAAGGTGCAAGGAGTCTAGGCGAGGGGTTACCCACTTCTTATTTTGGTGTACACACGATTCCGGATTCCCACGATTCCCGAACAAATCCCACGGAAAAAGTGAGGATTTTTGAAGAAATTCCTTTGTTTCTTTGTGTTTTTGGACACTATTAAAATATTACGACGACATAATTTTGAAATTATAAGGATTTTCAATAAAATTTTGAAAAAATTCGAATGATTCCCATGTGTACACGTGATTCCCGGAGTGGGTAACCCCTTGAGTCTCGGCCAATGACTTGAGGAACTTGGGGTGGTCGGGCGTCTGGCCGCGACGTCGCCGCCGGTTCTTGCCCCGGCCCGACCACGCCCGACCACGCCCGACCACGCCCGGCTTGCCAAATTTTGACGCGGGGCCTTGGGGCCCGCAAAGGGGCGGAGCGAGGCTTGAATGGGCGGCGGCTTGGCTGGCTGGCGCACCACGCCGCCACGCCGCTCGCTGCGCGGGAAAATATGAGTGCGAATCGGCCCCCTCCCCCACCACCACTACGAGGTGTCGGAACGATGTGAGCGCAGCGATGCGGCTGGCGCGCCAGACGCAGGACGCAGTACGCTGCCCTCCGTACTTCGACCCCTTCCCCCGACTCCCCCCTCCCCTCCCTCCCCCGGTTCCCCGTCTCGCCCTTGCGCAGACGGGCCAGGGGAAGGAGGAGGAGGAAGGAGTCTCTGGAGGAGGGGACGGACGGGACGCTAGGGGACGCAGCGCGCAGCGCAGCGCCGACGCAGCGTGGTGGCACCGTGGCGGTGCAGTGCAGTGACTCACAGGGAAACGAAACCAACAGCCCCGGCCGGGGATCGACCCATGAACCCCCAACTCCAACTTCTGGGCTGACCGTCAATCAATGACTGTCAGTGGCCAGCAGTAAAGCGGTGGCGAGCGATCGTCCAGAAAGCGCTCGGAAAGCCGGACGAGACGGCCAGTTAATTTGAGCGGCTCAGTTATTAGGCACGCTGGTCTTGTTCGGCGGTCTCTCCGCCCGACTCGCCAAAGTCAGCCTTCCGAGAAAATGGATTGGGCAGCCACCCTGCCGACGCTAGCCGACGCTAGCCGACGCCAGCCGACGCCACCGGCCAACTGCTCGAGGAGAGGCTCCGTCACGAGTTTTCCAGGAACTGCCTTCCGGGTGCTTGACCGGTAATGCCCCTCGGATTCCTGTGCAGAGGGCATGCGTCCCCGCAGAATGCAGGCGCCGCGATTGCCAAGCGCGGGTCAGGCCGCAGTCCGGCACTGGAGCGTCGCAAGGACAGCCCCAAAGCACAGTGGGTCAAAAACGGTCGCAGACGGGAAAAAATATAGAAGAGCGGGAAACGAGTTTTGAAAAAGTCACGGCGATTTGTGACAATTCTGACTCAAAATTTTATGGGGAATCCGAATCTGGCCACTTCAGGTTCCCGACGGGTCCGGACTTTTTGATATGCGCTCATATTAGCTCTTTTGGAGCATTTCCAACTATTAAAATGGCCCAAAAATCGGCGGATTTTTAAAAATTTACGGCGATTTTTGATTATTCTGACTCAAAATTACATGGGGAATCCGAATCTGGCCACGTCAGGTTCCGCTCGGGTGCGGACTTTTGCGTACATATTTTTCCCCCGATTTTGACCGTCTTGACCCACAGTGCAAACGTCCCCAAAAAGAACTTTAGCAACGCACAACACATTTTCGGTGCTCCAGTGACGTGGTGTCCAGGCGGACTGAAGCGCGTCACGGCCATGCGAAGCGGCGGGCCTTGTGGCGCACGCCGAAGAGCACGCGGACGAGGCACGGTGGAGTTCGGCCCTGCGCCCGTGAGTCCTTTGCCTATGCCATTCGACCCCCTGGCTGGAGAGACTCGTATTCTAGGGACATGTTGTCGGTCGGGTCCCAAAGGCGGTGGAGGGGTGCAGGCACAGAGACTAGGTTCAAAGGACAGCGCAGAGCCGCGCAGGCTACTAGAAGGAGAAGCTTGGTGTGCGACCAGGACTTGGTGGCGAGCGTGGCGTGACGGTATGGGACTCGCAGAGACGAGCCGCGTGGCCAGAGCGGCCAGCGTGGCCAGTGGAGTGTGGAGTGGCCCTGCAGACCGCCACGGCAGCCACGGCGGCGGCTCTGCTTTGGCACTGCTCGGCCCGCTCCGCTTCGCCATGGCTTCGCTCGGTTCACGGCCGGCCACGCCGTCCACGGTCAAGTGCAAGGAGAGAGACGCGGGGCCCGCACAGTGGCCCCGCGCGGGGTGCCGTGCCGCCGGGCCTGGGCCTGCTGCGTCCGCGCGGGGCCAAGGACCTCGCACTGACGCGCCGCCAGAGAAGGCAAGTGTCGAACTCGTCGACTGCTGGAAGAGCGGACGCGATTTACTACGGATGAAGTTGGAGTGGGGCCTATGACGGGAGGCACAGAGCCACAAAGTTGGCAAGGGCATGACAAGGGCGTGGGTACGGCACGCCGGGCCTGGGCGGGCCTGGGCGGGCCTGGGCGGGCCTGGGCGGGCCTGGGCGGGCCTGCCGGGGGTGGCGCTGGGGGTCGGCGGCGCGGCCTCGACCTCAGATTTGGATTTACGCCGCGCTCGACGCGATACGCCCATCTCGCCCGTGCCGCCCTTTTCCCGCTCTCCTCCGCCTTTCTCCATTTTCGCCAACCCATTTCGAGGCTCTTCGGCGTCTTCCAACCCGTTCCTGGACTCACAAATACACACCTGGACGCGGCGCAGAGTTTAGGCAGGCCGCGAACGCCCTTGAACCTGGAGCAGCTCCGGGCGTGCGCCCCGCCACGCCCCGCCACGCTCGCGGCCAGGACGACGCCCTCTAGGCGGCCGCCAGCTATGAAGAGTACCGCCCAGTTGGGAGGCTCGGAAGATGCGGGGTGGGGGGCTCCATTTGGCGGGAAAATGGTTGGCCCGAACAGCCCGAACCTTGCGCGGGCCCCTCAGCCACGCCGCCTCTCCAGCTCTACTCTACTCCAGCGCAGCCGCTGCTCTCACACCACGCCTCGCCACGCCGAACTCCGTGGCCGCAGGCCGCACTCTACTCTGCCGCACTCCAACAGTGCCGCCAACAGCTCTGGCGTGTAGAGTGTGTGCGAGGTCGGGGACGTCAAGGACTCGCCACGGACAAGTTGGAGTAAGCCTTGGGCAGCGCCACGCCTCTCTCTCTCTCTCTCTCTCTCTCTCTCTCTCTCTCTCTCTCTCTCTCTCTCTCTCTCTCTCTCTCTCTCTCTCTCTCTCTCTCTCTCTCCTGTGGATAGATGGATGTGTGAATGGCGCAATACTGTCTGTGTTCCTTAGCCTGTATCCTCTGCCGCTGTGTTTGGGTGGGAGAAGGGAAGGGGGTGACTTTTGGAGAGGGGAAAGCCTCCTGCGAGGCTTTCTCGTGGCGCTCGGCGCACGCGAAGTCCAGGACATTCTAGGCATTCCTAGACGCCGAGGACGAAGACGCCGCCGGTCGGAACGCCTGCGGCGGCCAGGCGGCCTGACGGGGCGCCAAGTGCTGCCAACTTACCTCGAGAACGTGAAGGCATTGCCGTTCTTGCCGCGGACTCTTCCCAGAATGCGCAATAAGCGTGCTTGGCGTTCTCGTCCGCAAGCTCGTTAAAACACCAACGACAAACAGAAAATCCTGTGTCCATCTGAGCACGTAAAATCTCTTGACATTCAAAATCTTCCACCAAAGAAGCGGGGGGAGGGGGGGGGAGCAAAAAGTTGGCAACTACTCTTTCCTTCAGAAATCTTGTGTACCCAAACATCTAAGGTGGTTGTCCACCCGCGACGAAAACAAATTGTTCCCTTTCGATCGAAAAGAGGTGGTAGTCGCGCGGCCAGCCCCTGGAATGTTGCCGACTTTCCCCGAAGTTTTTCCGTTTTCTCGAGGCTCCCCTCGACATTCGCCGCCGCCTGGCGTTCCCTTCGACGGAGGTTGCATGGTTGCATTACCGAGCCTGGTATTCAGGTCAGCGGCGCCGCGGCGCGCATGCCAGCGCTGCACGGCCAAGCGCCATGCACCGCCATGCACCGCCATGCACCGCCATGGACGACGTTGGTGCGGCACTGCAGGCTCCTCGACGAGGTCCTGGACGAGGTCCTAGACGAGGTCCTAGACGAGGTCCTAGAAGAGGTCCTAGACGAGGTCCTAGACGATGTCCTAGACGATGTCCCAGACGATATCCTAAGACGAGGTCCTATTAGACGAGGTCCTGAAGGAGCTCCTAGACGAGGTCGTAGACGATGTCCTAGAGACGTCTTGGACGAGGTCCTAGACGAGGTCCTAAACAAGGCTTTAGACGAGGTCCTAAAAGTGGTCCTAAACGAAGTCCTACTCGAGGTCCTAAACGAGGTCCTAGCCGAGGTCCTGGCCGACGATCTCCCCGTTGTTCTAGGCGACGGCGACACTCAGTGGATCCCATGGAATGCACTGCCATGGGCATCCTTTGACGAGCAGTGCCAACCCGGCAACATCTGGCAACGCCGCGCATTGAACGCCACTCGCCACGCGGCTTCACGCGGCCCCGTCAGACACGAGAAGCGTTTCTCCAGCTGCGGCCCGCGGCCCGCGGCCCGCCTCGAGAGGCTAGGATGAGTAGCGAGACTGGAATCCAGCGAGGCGCGGGGCGGGGCAGGGCAAGGCGGGGCAGGGCATAGCGGGGCGGGGCGGGGCGAGGCGGGGCGGGGCGGGGCGGGGCGCGGGATGGCCGTCGCGGGGCTCTAGCCCACGGCGCGCCGACCGCGACCGGCGACGTCAAGCCAAGCCACCCGAGCGAGCGTTTCGTTTCGTTCCGTTTCGTTCTCCCGCTCTCTGTTTTGCTCCACGCTTTCCTCCAGCTCTGTTTTGCTCCGACCATTCCGACATCCGAACCAGAGTCGTGCCGCGCGGGCCCACCCACCTGCTCACACCTCTGGAGGGAATGGGAGAATAAATCTAAGAAACCCTAAGGTGTATGTAATTGTGGGGACGACACAGAAAGCAGTATCGAAAAGGATCCAATTTAGTAGCAATGTGATTGGGGGCCGTCAACATGTAACGCTATCTCCTTTTAGGGGAATTTTCAACCCCTCCCCCCCACATTATCATTTCCTAACCTAACCACTCAATGAGGACCCCTCATGCTTTAGGCATTCTAGGACGTAATCGCGTAATCCGGTGATAACGTGGACGACCCCTTCGTTCAACTTTGAACGATCGACTGTGTGCATGCAGCAAAAGTTTCATAAGACTATTTGCAGGCCGTTTTCAGGTTTCACAGCAGAGAGAAGAGAGGCCATCTTCGGTGAAGCTAAAGGGGGGGCCATAGAACTCGGGGTGCGCGGACGCGAGGCTGAAGACACCGACGGCTGGCGGCTGGCGCTTGGCCGCGGCCAACAACCCGAGGGGCCCGGCCGGCCCGGCCCGGCCCGGGGGTAATGCCTCGGCCTGACTTGCCTGCCTTCTCGTCCTGCCACGCTACGTCGCGGAGAGCGCAGCGCGCAGCAGCAAGGGCGCCCCGCGGTGCGCGCCCGTGTGTTTTTATGTGTGTGTGTGTGTGTGTGTGTGTGTGTGTGTGTGCGCGCGCGCGTGTGCGTGTGTGTGTGCGTGTGCGTGTGCACCGCGTGGCGTGCGCGTTCACTGAGCGGAGCGGGAAGCGCTTCGGTCGTCTGCCTCTTCGACGGCCGTGTCAGATACACTGAGTGCGCTTACCAACCCCGCCATTCTCCTCGAGGCACTCACGCCAAGGAACATCCGCCGCATCCGGCGTACAGCACCCGCCACACCACCGGCTTGAGGTCACGCAAGAAACACTGAGAAACACCCCTTGTTGTTTCCTTTGGTACAGCCTCCGTTTTTCCAGCGAGAAAAGGGTGCCGCGAGAACTCTCCAAACTGATAGACGGCCCCCAGCAGGGCCCTCCGCGGCCAGTGACACGCTGGTTGGCTGCCGGTCAATGTCCTGATTGCCTCCGTGACTAGTGCCACTGCCGAGGCGAGAGTTGTCCGCCGCGCCCCATCGGCTGGGCTGGGCCCCGCGGCCCGCGGGCGGGCGGCGCGCGTGGGCCAGAAGAGGGGTGGAAGCGGTCAGAATCCCGGACGGGTTTGGACCTCTAAAGTCGCTGGGGCTCGAACCGAACGTGTGACCTCGCCAATGGATTTCTCTCCGAACGAGGAATCCATTGGTGGGGTCACAAGTTCGGTTCGGGTGCCATTTAGCGACTCTGGAACTCAAAACGCGTCTGGAGTTTTGTCCGCCTGTGCCGGTCTTCTGGCCCACTGTGCGGCGGGGAGCATCTTTCAATTTGGACGATCAGCCGCCGCTCCGTCGAGGCACGAGGCGCGTCAGGCGCGTTAAGCCCCTGATGAGGCTCTAAGTGGCCTCTCTGCCTCTCTCCGCTTCCCACGCCGGGGCCGCGCCGGGGCCGCGCCGGGGCCGCGCCGGGGCCGCGCCGGGGCCGCGCCGGGGCCGCGCCGGGACCCGGCCGGCCGCTCGGCAGCCCGTCCTACTGCATAGAGCAAACTGAGTAACGCCCTCATCTACCTTGCAGGGCGAGCCCCGCCCCGACCCAGGTTCCAGAGCGCCGACGGGGACGGATCCTGGGGACGGCCCCACTCCCCGCTGCTGTGTTTGTAGTATCGAACGGCCCATGCAAATGCAGAGCGCCTCCCTGACCTGGCACACTGTGCACCGCGTGCCTGTGCGGCCGGGGACCACCGGGGACTCACTCACTCGGCGCACTCAGCGCGGCGCGGGCCTTCGAATCGCCAGCGGTAAGCTGGAGCTTCTCGCTACCACGCCATCAAACACCAGTCTACTATTCCAGCAGAGAGTCGCTTTGTCTCTCTCTCTCTCTCTCTCTCTCTCTCTCTCTCTCTCTCTCTCTCTCTCTCTCTCTCTCTCTCTCTCTCTCTCTCTCTCTCTCTCTCTCTCTCTCTCTCTCTCTCTCTCTCTCTCTCTCACCCTTAGGGCGAACGACTCTCGGCAGCAGTGTGTATGTCTGTATGTATGCAGTCGGCACTGCCCCGGCCCGGCACCACGCGGAGCTGAGGTGGCGTCCGTTGGGTGGCCTGCCTGCCGGGCGCTGAACTACGCGTGCGATGGGTGGCCTATTCACGGGCGGCGAGTCGCGAGGACAGCCCGAAGGGCGGGGGGAGGAGCTCGGTGCACTCACGGCAGTGGCCGTTCCCGTTTGTTTTCTTTTTTTTGGTCCACTTACAACCGCGGTACAAGGACGCACGCACGAGTCTACTTAGCGTTATGGACTTCCTCACGATGCGACGTTGCATTAATTCAACTCAGCGCCGCACGGGAAAAAGAAAAAGGAATGAGTTTCTACCAACGAACATTTATGTTTTGGGACTGGCAAGAAAAATTTGTTTGGCGAAATAAATTTGTTGTTAGAACGAACACTTTATCTAACAACCAATAATTCGCTAGGACGAAAAGACCCTTTTTTCAGTTTTATGATATTTAGTTGTTCTGACGAAATTGTTTGTTGGCAGAACGAAACGTTCGTTCAGACAGAAAGGTAAATGCGATGAGAAAATTTGGTGTGAGCGATTGCTGTGCACGGCGAGCGAGGGGTCCACCACTCTGGTAATCCTGTGTACACTTCGTCCAGTAATCATTAGTAATCACATGCCAAAACTGGATATTTTCGCTGTTTTCATCGGCTTTTGGGGGGTTCATCTTAAGAAAACAGGCAAAAAATGCTCCTGGCTGGCCATAACTAAAGAGTTGTTAGAGATTATTCGTAGGTAATCACTGGTAATCGGTAATCCTGTGCACACTCCTGAGCTGAGTGGTGGACCCCTCGAGGCTGCTTTACGGCAGACTCTTGGACCGTGGACCGGGCCGCGGTGACGAGCGTGGTGCTGCACACACCAGTGCCTGTCGCGGCCCGGACACGCCAGTGCAACGCGCAGTCCAACGCGCAGTGCAACGCCAGCACCATGCTCCGCCTCTTCGCCGGGGCGTCGGCAGCAGCCGTCGGCCGCCGCACCATGACCATGTGAGCCAAGGAGAACAGGGAGTCATAATCTGGCAAAATGGCATCAGATGATGTCATTATGACATCAAAATGGACCAAATTTTGACAAAAATCCGCAAAAATCACTCATTTTGAGGCCATGTTGACGTCATTAGGACTTTTTTTTTTGTTCTCCATGGGCGAGGCGATCCTGGCATCGCCTTTTGAAGGGTTCCTACCTGAACCACAAGTGCCCTTTGTTCCAGGCTAGCTCCGAGCCCAATGAGGAAGGAACAGATCCAAACGGTGCGCGACTTGAACGACTACTTCCCGACGGTGGTGGAGCAGCTGAAGCGGAGGGGCGAAGCGTGCAACCTGATTACACACGAGACGACCTGGCTGGAGAAGGTGCATAGTGCAAACACAGGAGTGCGGCAGAGACCGGACGATGCGTAGACTCTCGTATTGTAACTCCCTCTACGCTTCGAGAATAGGGCGCACGACTCGACCACTGCGCCCTACTTGAAGCGTGATGTGACGCCTTGGTTTTGCCAGTGTTGGTCCAGCAGACGCCTCGAAGTGCATGTTTCTGCATGCGTTTCCGGGAGTACACTGGAGGCGACTTGAATCGGTTACTTTCTTGAGTTTTTGAGTGTGGCCCACGGACGAAGGCGAAAGCTAATACCAGCGGGTTTGTCGCACCGCAGCTTCTCTACTACACAGTGCCCGGCGGCAAGATGGTTCGATCTATCATCTCCTACCACACCATCATGATCCTGGGCGGCAAGGACACGCCCGGCATCAAGGAGAAGGCCATGAGCATAGCCTGGAGCCTGGACATGGTAACACCGTCTGCACACTGCAAATCCAAGTGTGGGGCAGACTCACACTTGTATGCGCGGGACATTTTGGTCCACGCTGACAAGTGTGGACTACTTGTCACGCAAGTGACACCAATGTCGGAGTCTGTCCAACACTTGTGGGCGTGGACCGAAAAGTCCTATGCACGCCTACACGTATGCGGGACTGCCCCACACTTGCATTTGCAGTGCACCCTAACGTGAAGCCGCCACTTGCAACGACCTATATGTTTCGAACATGGCGCCTTGTTTTAGGTGCAAGCGGCCGCCCTGATTGCGGACGACATTTCAGACGAGTCCTTCACGCGGCGAGGGAGGGACAGCTGGCACGTGATCGCCGGCAAGGACGCCGTATTCGACGTCATGCTCATGATGAGCTGCGCCTACGCCGTGCTCCAGATGCACAGCCACGGGGAGGGATACATGCGCGCGCTCAATCATTACAACCAAGTGGGTTTAATTCTAATCCAAACGCTGTGAGCATGACGTCAATTGGTGCGGGCCGTTTTGGCCCGTTGTCATCGCACCAATAGACGACTTGAGAGAGGCGAAATAAAAAGAAAGGAAGAAGAAGAATCTTCACGAACATGGCGGCAGGTGCCTGATTGGTCCTTTGCAGCCAACGGCTGCTGTCCGCCATGTTCGTGAAGATGCTTCCTTCCTCTTCTTCTGCCTAGGAATGACTAAGGGTTTGCCACTTCCTAAAATCGTGTACAGCTGAGTAAAAATGTTCTGGATTTATTTCACACATATTTAATTGCGGTTCGTCCGTGCTCCACGCATAGATCTTTTTCGAGATCGCCATGGGGCAGAATCAAGACAACCACTGCACAGACATGCCACAGGGCAAGGCTAAGATCGACGAGTTCGACATGGACAGGTTCATCAAGGTCTGCCAGCACAAGAGCGGGGGCTACACCTTCTACCTGCCCATGGCCACGGCCATGAATGTGGTAAGGGCGGTCAAAGGCTGGATGGCGGTCGCGCGAGCATTGTGCGCGTTGGATAGCTTCGGGAAGGCTCAATATTTCGAAACCATCTTTTCTTTCTTTTTTCCAGTGTGGCGTTTTTGACGAGGCTGCGCACGCCGCTGCGCGTGACATAAGCTCGGACCTCGGTCTCCTGTACCAAGTTCAGGTGAGCCGTGATGAGAGCACAAGAAAAAGACAGGGCCGAGCCGCTTACTGTTAAAATTTGTTGTCACTTCATGACATGGCAAGAGCGTGGATGACATTTTCATCACTTTCAAATGATGACAATTTCATCGCAAATTGATATGACATTTTCATCAGGGCTCCTATAATGGGCGTGACAAAAATGTCATCAATCGTTTTGATGACATTCTTGTAAGGAAAATTAGCCTTGTAATTTATATCCAATGACATCCAAAATTTTGACAGTGCTCTTCCCCTGCCTGAGGGCTGACCGATATTCGGTTTGTTTCGATTGTATGCTGACAAGGATTAACACAATCGATCGTTGCTCGGCAGGATGACTATTTGGATATTTATGGAATTCTCAAGAAGATGGGCAAGGGAAGAACCGATATTCCAAACGGAAAAGCCACGTGGGTTATTACCGAAGCGCTAAGGCGTGCAAATGATGAACAGCGGCGGAGATTGAAGGTACGCCTTCCTGATAATCACCACTCTTCTCAACCGGCTTTCTTCCATAATTTTTTTTTGTTCTTCCTTTTGTGTTTACGTTTCTCTAGGAAAACTACGGCTACGATGATGAAAAGAAGGTGGCGAAAGTAATGGAAGTGTATACAGAATTAAACATGAAGCAAGCCTTCCTGCAGTGGGAGAAGTCAATGATGGACCAGATTGAGGGTAAAATCCAAAAATATTCAAATGTGGCCAGCCCCGAAATGTTCACACATGCCCTTGAGAGTATTAAGTACCATATTAACAGATAAAAAAATAAACGTATAAACAAAAAATATCTTAAACGACACCATTTTATTAATTGAGTCCTCAAGAACAATTCAGAATGTTTGTTGACGTACATGTTGTTTTTAATTAGTCGTGTTGTTGGTAGAATCTCACTATGTATTCAAACAAACTTGTCCTGCGGAACCAAAGAAATTCGTCCGTGAGCACAAACTACACCAACTACAGGCAACCAATCAGCATACCATTACAGAACAAAATTGGTTTAAAAGTGTATCCATAGAGAATATTAAATAAATTTAATTTTAGATTTATAGAAAATTCACAGCTTGTTGCAGCGAAAAAAACTGTACTTAGTGCATTTTCATGGGAAACTGGTACCATTAGTTGCAAACCAGGAGGTATTCCTACAACGACATAAACCAATTACTTGATTTTTGGAATAAACGTGGTATCGTGTCTTGTAACAGGCTTTGCGATGTCGACAAATACACGCGTAGCGTTTACACTTCTTGGTCTGGGGTGCCAGCCATCGGCACCGCAGGCTTCTCTGCCAGACATTAGCACAGAAATCGACGTGTTTGCAAGTCAAAACAGCATTCGTTTTTTTGTCATATACTGGGGGGCGTCTTTGAGGTATACAGGGTGGTGTCTCTGCTGGTGCAAAGAAAGAGGATGGGGACCCTAAGCATTTTTTGCCCTATGGACCCAACGGGCGCAAACGTCCCGGAACCGACTTATCTGTTGGATTGGACGTTGAAAAGTGTAGGCCAAGGACCCTCGGTGCATGAACTTGGAATAGGACTCCAAGGCATGAACCAGGACTCGCGTTTTCACGTCACGACACCCCTGGGAGGCTCCTCAGACACCCAAAAGCACCCTTTTGACGTAAATAAAAACTGATAACATCTTCCTCCACGTCAGACCTTCCTGCATCCAGCCACAGCGACGGCAGCGGCGGCAGGCTGTTAAAGACGCGCGGGCTGTCGGCAAGAAACTGTTGCCAACTACCACAGCCAATCAACTCGCTCATATTCATCAACACACAATCTTTTTACAATTCAATTTTATTTTTATAGCATGAAAAGCTGTTAAATTTGAATGTGATCAAAGTTATAGTTTACGTGTGTCATGTAAACGAAGCGGAAACTGACCGTTATGGTTTTCCGGTTTTCCGACGTTGGCCATGTGGCCGCCTTGATCCACGTGACTGGGACAACCAATCACAGCGCGTTCCGCTTGCCGCTCTGAGGTATGTGCTGCCCTCTAGCGGCGGAACGGCTGACGCCATGCATATTCCTCCACTTTACTTCTTCCACTTCAGCACCAACTTCGGACCAAGCCGGATCGCCCCGTTTCCGTCCTCTTGGCGTCCAGCTATACGAGGTGAGACATTTTCCCTTGGCCCCAACGCTCTCAACACTCATTACTGTCGCGCCTACCGTGGATCGCTTCTAAATCGCTTGTTACTTGAGCGTGACCGGTCTCTAGTCGACAGCGTCTCGTTCTCTTGCCTTGCTCGCTAGTGCAGTGGCCCACGTCTTAGACAGTCTTTCGGCATACGAGTCTTCCGTCTCGACCCTTATGATGTTTTAGCTACCGCCCCAGTCCTAGGTCCGTGAGGATTGGTATTTTTGTTTTCTGAAGGTCGAAGAAATGGATTTCTGACGCGTGTATCGCACATGCCACAACCTTGACCACGATATCCACACGTGGTCTTAGAGAGGTTAGGTGCGTCCACCTTGCCTCGGTCCCGTACATCCGTTGAGCCCTCTGGGTTTTTGACTGCCTTTATTTCGCCTGGCTATGTTACGTTATTCTCGACTGTCCATAACCTTTAGGTGCCCATTTTACCTTTTTTTTGTACTTTGCCATGGTATGTGGCAGACTTTGTTTCCTCTACATGCTTTACCTATGGTGTTTTTTAATGTCTCGTTCGGATGAAATCTAGTGATCTGGATCATCGTAAGTGACTGAGCTATCTCGGTCAGTTCCGCGTTAGATTCTGGATATTGTGACTTATCATCCTGGTACAGCGCCGAAGTTGCGGGTTGCGTTTGGACTAGCTGTGATGCTTATTGTCTCGTTCGGATGAAATCTAGTGATTCCAATTATCGCATATTACTGAGCTTCAACCCAAACGCATTTATGTAGTGGTTACGCTGATGATGCTCTAAGCATATGTCTGATGTGGCAGCTTGAATATTATATTCAAGCATAGTCCTTTCTGATGAATTAAACCCTGAAGCAGTGTGTTAATTGCTTAACTATGAGACTATGATAAGCGTGTCTTCTCAACTTGCTTTGTTTACTGTCCTCAGGTAATAATTATTTGTTTTGTCTGTTGCAGAAAATGTGTCTCTCACCAAATATCTTTGGCCTCAGGTAAGAGGTGCATCTCCAGTCGACAGCATCTCCTTCTCTTGCCTGGCGCATGTTCATGACTGTCTTGCGTTAAGAGCCCTCCATTTCGACCCTTATGATGTTGTACCTACCGCCCCAGTCCTATGTCCGTGAGGATTGGTATTTTTATTTTCTGAAGGTTGAAGAAATGGATCTCTCACCCATGTATCGAACTTTTCTGGTCTCTCTATCTCTGCTTTAGACCTTTCTATTGTAACTTTCTACCATGAGTGGTGTAGCAAAGGGTTTTCCTTGGCATGCTCTCATTTGAAAGTTCAGCCTCAAGGCATTGTTTGGGTTCATATGTGGTACATAACTTGGTGATGACCTTAGGCCACACAGATACCTCATGAAAATTATTCTAACAATCTTCTAATTTCTGATGCTGTTCAGTTAAGTTTCCCACATTGTCTTTCATTATATATGTGGAGTCATTTCAACATTCTTAATTAACTGTATACTTGTTTGCTACTTGGACTAGCTTATGATGTTTTTGAAGCATATGTCTGAAAGTCTTCTAGACATCCATTTTTGCTGACAAAACAGCCCTGAAGTTATGTTTTGAGCTGCTTTCAAGAACAGTAAGAGATTGCCCTTGTAACAAATCTTCAGGTCAAATCTCAAGTGTTGACTCAATCTTATGATGACTTTATACCCTAATGAGTGATGTGCAGCTAAGGGTTTTCCTTAGCTTGTACTCATTTGTGAGAAAAAACGAGGCATTTGTCTGAGATTGTTGATGACCTGTTTGGTAGGATTGATTGGTGTTTAAAGAAATAGCTACAATTTCCCCATTATTTTCTGGCTCCAAGGTTTATTGCTGGTAACTGTTGATGATGATAAATTGATCTTAGGACTCCTTTGAGCCACAATGATACAAACCTAAAATACGTTATTCGCCTTTTTCTGATGCAGTTACCTTTAATTGGTTGGTAATATGACTTGAGTAATATGATGATTCAGTTATCCCTGTCATACAATCCTTGATGATAAGAATTTTCTGATTTTCACTTCATGCAGTCATTATTGCCAAGTTTCTTTGTTAATGTTAATGGAATACTCTGTCTGCCTGTTGGTCACTAGTTCCTGCCCTCTTGGCCTGCCTCAGTGCAGTACTCAAACATTACCGAGGCATTTGACTGGAAGTACCTTGTTCAATTTTTTGTGGTCTTTGGTTCATGTAGCAGCCTTTAGGACACTCTTAGATATGTGCAAACAATGTCAGATCCTAGGTTTTCCTATTGGTAACTGTTGATGATGATTGTTCTTAGGACCCCTTTGAGCCACAATGAGACAAACCTAAACTACGTTATTCGCTTCTTTCTGATGCAGTTACCTTTGTTATTCAGTGGAAAAGTCACTTGAGTGTAACATGATGATTCAGTTATCCCTGTCATACAGTCCTTGATGATAAAATTTTTCTGATTTTCACTTCATTCAGTCATTATTGCCAATTTTTTTTCTTAACTTAGTGATTTTTCTGTCTGCCTGTTGGTTGCTAATTTATCATCCTGATTCATGAATACTACCAGTCCTATTTCTGTGAGGATTGCTTTTATCTGCGTCATGGGTGAAGAGTTTCTCATGAGAGATCCCCCCAACCCCCCACCCTTTGTGATGACTTTATACCACAATGAGAAGTTTGTCTGAGGGTTCTCCTCTGTGCAATACTCATTCATGATATTACCGAGGCATTTGTCTGAAAGTACTACGCTTTATGGTCCTGAGCAAAATCTAGTGATATCCTTTTAAGGACACTTAAGAAATTTCTGGTCCTAGGCTTTATCATTGGTAGCTGATCATGGTGATCTTTGTTCTTAGGATACCTGTAGAGCCACAATGCCAAAAACCTGTGCTACGTTATTTGCCTTTAAAAAAAAATGTAAAATATTTAGTTGCCTTTGTCTCTTTTAAATGTCAGATTTGCGTGGGCAATTTCATCATTTAAGTTATCCCTGTCTTAAATTTCTTGATGACAACGCTTTCAAATTGTCATACACCCTCTTGAATTGTGTCTGTCTTGTTCTGTTGTAGGTAGCTCCCCACTGATCTCCACTGCTGCTTCACTTCATTGCCATTAGGTAAGAACATCTTGGTTTTTACTTGTAAACATGCACACTCCTTAGATCCGCCTCTGGGGTTCACTGTTTCGAGGAACAATGGTCCCACTGACTTTCCCGGTTGGATATCGGAGGTGAATGAGTCATAAGTGTGCTAGAGAATCAACTTGCTAGTCTGGACATGTTGTAGAATCTATAATTCTATGTAATCCAGTCACGCTAACACCATTTGTAAACGTAAATCTGTCTGATGTGCAACTGGCTTAATACTGACTTCTTTTGTTGCAGGTATGTGCTGTTTGTCACTTCACTGCTATTAATCAACACTTTGTATCTTGCTATTTTGTATTGTACTGGTTGCTCAATAAAGACACAAACCACTTAATTCGTTGTTTAATTTTCCTGTGACCTAACGTTGGTCTGAGCTCTGAAGTTCCCACAGATTCAGAAGCTGTTACCTATAGCCGGTACATGACATCAATGTCTTGTATGGACTGAAGGATTCACGTGTCGTTCACTACATACAAGACCTCATTCTGGCCAAGCACGCGCGGGTCGTTGTCACGTGATCAGACTAGACATGGGTCGATTGTTTTCGAAAGTTCCCGCCGGAGACCTGGAGCAGGCATTTATTGTTCTCCTGCCTGGAGCTTGGCACTGCCGCGCCGACAGCGGCGCATCGGATCTAGTTCGTGGAGGCGCCGCAAGGAGGCGTGGCGCTAGTGTGCCTGGCGAAGGGGGAGGGGACAGACGAGTGGAGCTGGAGCTCGGGAAGGGAGAAGCTCTCACAGTAGCGGTTGTGTATTTGTTTATGTCGTGTCAGAATCTCGTGACTGAGGGCCGCCGCGGTGCGAGTACCTCCGGTGTCGTGTGTGGCCTAAAATGCTTTCCTCGGTGCTCGCGCGACGTAGAGAGGTGGCCCGCGCGTCGGTGCGACGCTGTAACACCTCCTAGTGGGGAACATAGCCTCCCAGACTTTCCACCAATTTTGTTCTGTGATCTCGTGCGTGTTTTCGTGCCGGTTGTGTGCCCCTGCAAATGTACTTGAAATTGAGAATGCCTGCACGTCACTGTTAAAGAAGCGGAGAGTATTCCCGCTGCCGGACCATTCAACTGCCATTCACCCATAGCAGTGTTGACTGTCGAAAGAATGACATTTATCCTTTTCTTCGGTGTTCTCTATGGCAAGAAGTCTGAAGAAGGGAACTGTTTTGAGTAGTTCTCTGTACATCAAGATGTGCTGAAAATAATTCAAGTTTAATTTATGGGTGAAGCAGGAAAAAAACCTGTATCCGCAATGGCTGATGCACCTGCAGTTGGATACGGGCGCTCGGGTATTTTAGAAACCCACGTACGAGGACAATGGTATCGAGTGTTTGTGACCCTTGAAGATGATTACCTGAGCATTAGTTTAGATGAGAGCTATGAGAACTCTACTGCTCTTAATGGAACCCTGAACCATAATAACAACAATTTAGACTCAACAGGCGGGGTGATGGACAATGTCGATGTTCCCGAATCAGTTGCTAATCAGAAGCGCATCGTTCGAGTGGTCAAATCAGATAACAATGGACTTGGAATATCGATCAAAGGAGGCAAAGAAAACAAAATGCCCATTCTTATCTCAAAAATATTCAAAGGAATGGCTGCAGATCAAACAGAACAATTATATGTGGGGGATGCTATCCTCTCTGTCAACGGTGAAGATCTACGAGAGGCCACACACGATGAAGCAGTGAAGGCCTTAAAGCGAGCAGGAAAGGTCGTAGAACTTGAAGGTGAGTCAAACCTCTTCTTAATTTAAATCTTTGTTACCTAAATTAATGCAGAATCCAGCGAATCCTTGATAGTTAGTTGGAGCTTAATACATGGAAACCAGATAAATTGACAGTTCGTTTTAGTTGTCTTCCGCAAAGCACTGTTCTATTACACACCCTTGCCAAAGTATTTTTAAGGAACTCTGCAGGAAAGAATTTTGCAAAGAATGCATCAATGCGTGTCTTTTGTCCAATTTCATTCAAATTTTTGGAGGGTGGTACCTATAATGGCCCGTCGCATGATCCCACTGACATGCTCCTGGAGTTGGATTCACTATCTTACAGAGTCCCGTTCAGTGAAGGGCCGTAGGGAGGGACGGATCCTTGCCCTCCCCGCGGTGCTGCCCTGCAGACTGATTCCGAGAGTCGTTGTCGCCTCTCTCTTTCTGTCCCACTCGTGGGGCGTTCCGTAGGGGTGCGAGAGAGACAGAGCGACGAAAACGGCGCTCGGAATCAGGCTGCTGCTGCTGCTGCTACTACTTCGTTGAGCCACATGTGGCTGCGGCCGAGCCAAAGGCCTGCCCTGCCCATGTGTGGCATGTGTGCCGAGTCGTGCCGTGCATGGCGCATGGCACTAGGATGCCTGTGGGCGGCAGCGCGGCGCGGAGCGTAGCGGTCTCTGTCATTGGTGCCCCCCCCCCCTCCTCCTCCCTCCCCTGTGCCCCGCGTCCGCCCGCGTCGCGTCGCGGGGAATGCATTCATATCCTTTGCAGGCTTGTCTTTCAGGACTGCAGGAGGGCCCGTCTCCCAGCCAGGCACTCGGGGCTGGGACAAGGAATTAGGAATTTGTTTCATACCCCGGATGCCAGGGGCCAGGGCCGCTCAGTCGAGGCTCAGTCAAGACGCGCGTTCATCCGAGCGCGGGGCCTTGCCGGGCTTTGTACAGTACATGTAGTCCTAGAGGGCACAGTGGGCCAGAAGACCGCTCGGGCGGCCGAAACTCCAGACGCGTTTTGCGCTCCAGAGTCGCTGAACAGGAGTCGAACCGAACGTGTGACCCCACCAATGGATTCCTCGTTGGGAGAGCAATCTATTGGTGGGGTCACACGTTCGGCTGCGACTCTGGAGCGCCAAACACGTCTAGAGTTTTGGCCGCCTGAGCGGTCCTCTGGCCCACTGTGGAGGGTCCGAGATCTTAGAGGGGTCGTCAGAAGAGCAAGGAGCCGAGGGAGGACCAGGGGAGGAAAAGGTGGGTACGACCCCTCCGCTGGACTGGCCTAGGCCCTGTGTGTCCGGGGCAGCCCGCTTCAATGGGATGTTCGCACTGATGGACTCTGGCTGGTATATTACCCTGGCCGCGTTGTCCAGCGTCCGGAATCCTGTCCGACGAGGGGAGGAAGCGTATAATCTTGCTTTCCCGGAGGGGGAGGCCCCGGCACCGGCAAAGCGCCAATTCTAATGGCCAGTGCATCGTGCACTCTATTTATTTAGTCTGAAAGCGGAATCCTGAAAGCAGCGCGCTTTGGCGTGCGGTCGGTGCAGGGCTCAACGCAGCGCAACAACCGTTGAATGAATCTTGCAAGTTCACGGACAACTTGCCGGAGGAAAAAAACAAAAAACCATTGATCTTCGGAAAATTCCGGAACCTCAACCTTCAATCGATGTTTCTAATTTGCACAATCCGGCAAGCATACGTAGTAAATTTTTATTTTTATTTTAATTTTTTTTTGAAACGGAGCTTTGGAAAATTCTGGAGCTTTGACCAATTATTTTGAGCACAGTCTATTGGTACGTCTACAAAGTGCGGCTCCAACCACGCGACGCCTCCAGAAGCCCCCTGTACCTGTCCCTCCATTGTTTGTTTGTTTGTTTGTCGGAAATTAAACACCAGCCTTGGGAAGCTCTTTTTGCCGCCCGAATTCGTTTTCCTTCCTCCAGGCGGCGCGGACGACGTGAAATACTGTGCAACCCGGCGAGGAGTGGAATTTAATAATGGCACCCTCAGAGGGCTGCTTGCACCGTGGCAAAGCAAAGCAGCACACCCAAAGTGGCGCTCCAGGCCGAGGCCACCGCAGCCTGCCGCACCACTCGAAACGTTGCGGGCGGCGCGGGCCGGGGCGCTGTGCACACATGATTACGGAGAAGGAGTGATTCCGCGCGATGTCGTCGCCATTTTCCCTCGAATTTTGCCCATATTTTTGGTGTTTAGTCTGAAAGTCCAGGCAGGAAAGCACGCGTGGCAGCCTTTGTACACCCGTAAGGGTCATATCCAGCCTCCTGTAGCGGTGGAGGAAGAAATGGGCATTGGCTCAGCTCCGCGGAGCTTGCTTCCACCCAGTATAGGGAATGTTGACCGCAGGGAGGAGAATCTTGACGGTAGTAAGACCTTGGCTGGGGCCGTCCTGGAGGCGCTGGCCACGTCGCCCACTCGCCGAGGCACTGAATCGTCCTTGTTTGTGGCCACAAGGCTGCACAAGCAGTCTGCTAAGGGTCAGCTTACGGGAATGGGTTGAGAACAGGCGCGTCAGCAAAGGTAGTACCAGAGACTCAAAGTAAACGCCGCCGCCGTGCTCTGAGCGGTCTGTAGCGCCGGCCAGGTAGGCCAGCTGTGCGTCCCGCAACGCTCGGCTGTGGAGACGGCGCCTGCCTCACCCTGCAGCAGGCTATCGCTATTGTTGGCTGGACCACAAATGATCGTCTGCGAACTGAACGTACGAACTGAACAACGTATCAATGGATTGCTCTTCAAACGACGCATCCATTGGTAGGGCCACACGTTCGATTCGAGTCCCATGTAGCGACTGCTCCAAACGCGTGCCGTCCTGGTTTGGCCGCCAAGAGGGACGCTCGTCACTCGCCGCGTCACACGTGAGGCTCTTTAGCACGTGACCCTCGCCAACCTGTAGCACCCCTCTCGGCCCGGCGGCGCGGCGGCCAGCGGCGGCTAGCGAGTCCGATGGGACGGTCGCTCGCCGCCCGGCCGGCAGTCGTCGTGGTGCTCGCCAGGCTCCCGAGAGTCGCTTCCGTCGCTCATCTGTCTCTGTCTCCCACGGCGCGTCCCGCGTAGGCGTGACAGAGAGACGCAGCGACGAAAACGACTCTCGGAGTGCTCGCCGCTCTCGGCTGCTGAAGGCGAGTCTATTCGGGTCACGAGCCGTTTCAGTGATGACGGCCCACTCTGTCTCTATCTCAGTGTGTCTTGAGGGAGAGAGACTGTTTGGGGTGCGCTATTTGTCTTGGAAGCGGAGTGCAAGCCCCGCGGACCGGTCCGCAGCACAGTGGTGCTCCTCTGCGCGCAGTGGCGCCGTGTACTCGCCCAGGGCGAGGCGAGGGCGGCTGCTCGGCCGGCCCAGCGGACTCCGCACACTGGGCCAGACGAGGGGGGGGGTCACTCGAATAAACCATTGTACACGAGGAAAAGAATCAAAATTAAAATCAGATAAAATCAAAATAAATCTAAAATCAAAGTTTTTAAAAAAAAAATCACTTTCAATAGAGAAAAGTGTTCCTATTTCTTTGGTTTACAGTGTATTTTTATGTCATTTCTTCCTTATGACCAGTTATTTGGTTTTATGGTAAGTCAAAAGCTCACATCTTTTCGTGTATCACATTTCAGACTTCAAAAACCCTTGTAAGTTAGGCAATTGTACTCAAAAGAGGTGAAAAACATCAATTGAATAAAATAAAAAAATCAAAAAAAAAATAATCAAAAAATCGTTGTACACTTTGGACCTTAGTGATCCCCCCCTCGGGGCCAGAAGACCGGTGCAGGCGGCCAAAATTCAAGACGTTTTTTTCTGCTCCAGAGTCACTAAACAGGACCCCGAACCGAACGTTGTTCGACCCCACAAATGGATTCCTCGTTGAGAGAGCAATCCTTATGGAGTGTAACATAAGGGCGTGGGCAGGAGCACCGGGATGGCCCGGCTGTCCCGTGTGCCGTGTGCCCTGCGAGGCCCCGCTCTATAAGGCTGAATCCGAACAGCGCTCGTGCTGTCTCTCTCGCCCCCGTCTCTTTGGAGTGCGAGAGAGACGGACTGAACCAGCAGTAAGCAGCCTGCTGGCCAAGCCGCGGTCAAAGGGATCCCTGCGCCCCGTTGGTCGGGCCGATTGCGATGACGGAGTGTCTGAGGCGGCGGCGTCCTGGCGGCGTGCCGAGGCCTGGGACGCCGAGGCCTGGGACGCCGAGGCCTGGGACGCCCGCCTCAACATGACAAGGGCGGATCCAGCATCGGCCCGAGGGAGGGGCAAAGGAGCGTTCATTGCCTACCTTTTAGGCGGCTTTCTAGGCGCCACAGGGAAGGCCCCCCCCCCTCTTTTAAATCCGCGCTCGCCACGTGACGCCCCCAGACACACCGCCGAGGCCCGAGACGCGGCGGCCGATTCGATTGGAGACTTGAAGGCCGTTCGTTCGCCGCTTGCTTCTAATGGTCGCCCCACATTCCTCCAATACTACCAGAAGTGAGCCGTCAACCTCTTGCTGCCTCGCGATGGCACCGTTTTCCCTCTTTCTTTTTTTTTTTTAGGCACGAAGTAGCCTTATGAGTTTTTTCTTCTTTTTTAGTGTGGCTCTCTATGACATTTTCTCTCTCTTTTTTTCCCTCGTGTGTGTTTTGTAAACGCCGTGGATGTGTTCGGTCCGCCAGCCAGGTCTGCCTGCCAAGACCGGCACCGTCAGCTCGCTCTTTCGCCGATTGCTTTGCGTCCCTTTGCCTGCGAATGTCTTGATCGGGCCGGTGAGGTACACTGTGCGACTTGGCGGCGGCGGCGTCCTTTCACAAGGAGAATGGAAGGAAGGCTCCTTTGTGCGACACGGGCTTGCGACCGAAGGGGGAGACGGAGTGGCGCGGTGTTGCAGTTTGCTGTGACAACAATGAATGCCGTTCAATGCGTTGCTCGAGGCATCGGAAGTGAAGTAATGGGAAAGGTACGAGGTGCTGACGTGGGGCAAGAA
Organism: Stenchaetothrips biformis; assembly: GCA_030522485.1. Lineage (NCBI taxonomy): Eukaryota > Metazoa > Arthropoda > Insecta > Thysanoptera > Thripidae > Stenchaetothrips > Stenchaetothrips biformis. The sequence goes on along the minus strand of CM060086.1, from coordinate 23,685,079 downwards.
GCCCCTCCGTCTGTTTGGTTTTCCCCCTGCCGCCGGTCGTGTCATTAGCGGAGCGAAGGCCCCCCGCCGCCCGACCCCTTCCCTTTCATCCGTTTTCTTTGCGCTCTCGGTGTAATGGAAATGTATGGCTCGACAATGACGGGTGACGGGCGCGCCTCTCGTCCCTGACTTGTTGCTGCCTTTGACTCGGCGGCTCTATGGCGGCCGGGCCGAGTGTCGGTGTGACCCGGGGCAACCCTATGGCGGCCGGGCCCGGGGCAACCCTATGGCGGCCGGGCCGAGTGTCGTCGTGACCCGGGGCAACCCTATGGCGGCCGGGCCGAGTGTCGGTGTGACCCGGGGCAACCCTATGGCGGCCGGGCCGAGTGTCGGTGTGACCCGGGGCAACCCTATGGCGGCCGGGCCGAGTGTCGGTGTGACCCGGGGCAACCCTATGGCGGCCGGGCCGAGTGTCGGTGTGACCCGGGGCAACCCTATGGCGGCCGGGCCGAGTGTCGGTGTGACCCGGGGCAACCCTATGGCGGCCGGGCCGAGTGTCGGTGTGACCCGGGGCAACCCTATGGCGGCCGGGCCGAGTGTCGGTGTGACCCGGGGCAACCCTATGGCGGCCGGGCCGAGTGTCGTGCCGCTGCAGCGCGCGTTGCCAGGGCTCTGCCGGCTAGGCGGATTTGGTTGGAAATAGCAAGCGTTCTGTGAGGCGCGCGGCGGTTCCGAACCCAACGAGCTTCCCGACCGTCGCACCGCCTTCCAGAGAGCGGCATTGGGCGGGTATTGCAGCTCTAGCGCGCCCAGCGCGGCTCGGCTTCAGATGCCCGCCCAAGCCCGCCCGCTAGGCCAGCGCCCGCCCGGGCCCGCCCGCCGGGTGAATTTACCCATCCAACACCCATCCAATGAGAGCGCGTCTGGCCAAGCCAAGTCCGTCTGCTAGAGAGCCGGCCGCAGCCAGCCACAGCGCCGGAGCCAATCAGGGCGCGGTTTGGCTCGACGGCAGCAGTTCGGTGGCGAAGGTGTCGCAGGTCCGAGCCGGCGCCACCGACCCCAACTCACACCACTTTTTTGCTTCTGGGTACTCTTCGGAGTTTTACCCGCCCAATGCCGATCTCTGCCGCCTTCACGGAGCCGAGTCCCAGGGGCGGATCCGAAGACAGGTCCGAGGGGGAAGGGGGCGGACAAAAAAAGCACTTACGGGGGCAAATTGTGACTTTTCGCCCATCTTTGGAGCGGCGTCGCTGTCTCGGCGGGAGGATGGAATGGGGCGAGGCCCGCGTCCCCGCCTGCTTTGTTGTGCGCTAACAACACTGAAACCGAAAACTGGCTTAGAAAACTTGTTGGATCACAATAACGTGTTGTAGAAATCCGAAACCCGGGTTAATCTACGACCAAGACCCAACCCCGCCCACGCACAGCGGAAAATGTTATCAAGATACAGTGAAACTTGTGAAACGCATATTTTTGGTCGGTAATGAATAACTTCTTATCCGCTTCAAAACTATCATTGTGACATGCTCACGAGGTCTGCTGAGCAGGCTCGGACTGGCCCCCAAAAGGCCCCGGCGGATAAGACGGCAAAAGGCTCCTGATTATCACATGATTCTTCCCCCCCCCCCTCTTTTTTTGTTGCGTTAAAATGGGCATTGAGCTTTAGAGAGGCACACTTGGTTATAGCCTGTTCAATGTTACGATTCGATAACTTTGTTTGTTCTTAAATTCTGGTATTGTACTGAGGTTTATATAGAGCATTTTATATCACTAGTTTGGTGCCATTCGCAGTTTGGGCCATACGAGCCTCGCAACCCTTGGCCCGAAACCTGTCGTGGGGCCTCAAGGCCCCACAGACTGGCGGCAGGCCACCGAGCGTTCGAGGGCCCCGGCAGATTTTTATGCCTATCTGCCCTGGCCAGTCCGAGCCTGCTGCTGAGACCTTACAACTCTGCTGCTGCTGATGACACCACGTGCACACCGAGTCTTCCACGGTGTGCCTGCGAGAGGGGCGCGGGCCGTGGAGAGTGTACTCTGTGCCCTGGACTCTACCTGAACCCTCTCCCCCCCCGCCGGGCCCCCGCCGACCCCGTCCGCCACAGTATCCGTCAACGAGGTCTCGGCAAGTCGAGGCTGCCTTCGGCCCCCCCAGAGTGCCGGGCAGAGGCCGAGGCTTCGCTGGCTACCGCTGCGGCGCGGCACAGTGGATCAGAGACCTTTGACGCGGCTAAAATTCCAGACGCGTTTGGAGCTCCAGAGTCGCTTAATGGGACTCGAATCGGACGTGTGACCCCACCAGTGGATTGGCCTCCGAACAAGGAATCCATCGGCGGAGGTCACACGTTCGGTTCGTGTCCCATTCAGCGACTCTGGAGCTCGAAACGTGTCCGGGATTTTGGCCGCCGCAACGGTCTTCTGACTCACTGTGGGGCCTCTTTGCCGTCTCTCTCGCACCAGAGGCCTCTGCCTCGCACGGCCGCCCCATGTGGGTGCGAGGGAGACGGATCGGCCCCGGCGGGAGGCAGCAGCAGGCGCCACGGGGGCCGCGCTGGGTGCTGCATCCCGCCCTCGCGGAGCAGAGCAGGTCTAATTGGCGGCAACACTCCCCACATCCCCCTCTCTTTTGCCTCGTAGCACCGCGACCAAAATTGGCGGTGCATGCGCTCGGGGGAAACCCGGGGGGGAGTGTGCGGTTGAGTGATTGCCAGTTTGAAAAGTACACGCCTCGCTTGGCGTTGGGGCTGTCTGTCCGTGGGGATGTTGCCGCGGGCTCTTGCTGGCTGGACGTGTGCAGGCTGGAATTCTCAAGAGAGAGAGAGAGAGAGAGAGAGAGAGAGAGAGACAGAGACAGAAACAGAGACACAGAGAGAGAGAGAGACAGACAGAGAGACGAAAGCGGCATCGTCGAGACCTGGCCGGTGGCGCGCCGCCGACACACGGGCAGAGTGCGTGGCATCGGCAGGCGGTCCTGTCTGTGGCCGAGCGCACGTAGTGGGCCTCGCTGACGTATTAATGCAGGCCGGGTGTGGCGTCGCCCCCCCCCCTCTTGCCCCGGGGCGCGGTCGGGAGAAGGGACGCCACTTCCTGGACCTAATGTACATGCGCACCGCCCCCCTGCACAGTGGGCCAGAAGACCGTTAGGCGGCCAAAATTCTAGACGCGTTTTGAGCTCCAGAGTCGCTGAATGAGACTCGAATCGAACAACGTGTGACCCCACCAATGGATTGCTCTTCAAACGAGGAACTCATTCGTGGGGTCACACGTTCGATTTGAGTCCCATTTAGCGACTCTGGAGCTCAAAACGCGTCTAGAATTTTGGCCGCCTCAACGGTCCTCTGACCCACTGTGCTCTGTTTGTGCGAGCGGGCAAGGGGTTTCGGAAAGACTGCGCCAGGGGAGTCGGGAAACGCGGCAACGCAGAGTGCGATCGCGTGTCCGCTCCGGAACCGGTGCGATGTGTCCGAAGGGTCCCTCACTCTGAATTTGCCTGTACACAGATTGTTTTTGATGATTTTGTCGCGCTTTTTGCCTTCGTACAGGCGGTTTCGACGCAAGATTATGAGTCTCCTCCAAGCGTACACAGATTTTTTTGAGGGGTGGGGACGCCTTGGGTGTGTCCGTTCAAAGTTCGGCTATGGGCGCGGTTATGGTAGGTCATTGCACGCGCGGGGCATCACCAACAGGGCGGGGATGGAGTCCACACACACACACACACACACACACACACACACACACACACACACACACAGAGCAAGAGAGAGAAGGAGAGACAGAGCATCCGCTCCGCCGCAGTGTGCTCCCTCACTGTTACTTCCGATCGGCGAGCCGAACACCGGAAGCAGATGAGGGCAGTTTGTCTTGGAGGAAGGGAACTCCCGCGTCGGTCTGTCTCTATCGCCCTCCTCCCTGGTGAGACGCTTCATGAGAACAGGAGAGAGAGAGAAAGTATTTTTTTTTATTTTTTTTTGCAAAGTTGTTTTATTGGGTAGATTTTAATTACATTTTTGGAGAGGATGTTGGGCTGAATTATTTTTGTTACAAATAACGAGAGAGAGAGAGAGAGAGAGAGAGAGAGAGAGAGAGAGAGAGAGAGAGAGAGAGAGAGAGAGAGAGAGAGAGAGAGGCCGACCTTTGAACTACGTAGCAACGGGCGTGAGGGGCGTAAAGGGCGCGAAGCACGGCAGTAACGGAGGACGGCGAGCACTCTCGGAGGGGCGTGGGCCAAGTACCGCCCAGTGCCGGACCCCTCTGCGTGTGAGTGTGTGTGTGTGAGAGAGAGAGAGAGAGAGAGAGAGAGAGAGAGAGAGAGAGAGAGAGAGAGAGAGAGAGAGGGCCTGGCGCCGTAGCGCTAGGCAACACCGCTTTGGCCGCCGCGTCGGCCAACTGAGGTCTCTGCTTGTCTGTCTACTCGGGAATCCGTTTTCCGTGTCCAGTTGGAGAGCACCGACTTCCAGGCCCATTATCCCAGCCCAGGTTGAATCTGCCTGAAGCAGAGGTATAAGAAGAGTCCGCTACACTGGGGGCCAAAATTAGCGCACCACTTTTATCTCCGCGCATAGATTTTGTTATAATTAAGGTAGAAACTTGAAATTTGTAGGAGAGATGGTCCAATGTGTTGTAAAAACGCCCCTTAAGTTGCAACAATCCATCCCACCCCCTTGTGCCGTTTTCCACCCCTTGTGTAAAACACTGTCAAATTTTAACACTTTGGCCGCCCTCAAAGTGTCCTTTTGGATGTCACAGAGGTTTGAAACTTGCAGAGCCGACTCATTTTGACCTCCTCTTTCGATTGAGACCAGAACCACTCCCGTGCGACTCACCGTTTCGGAGCCACGGAAAAAACCACCCCTAAAAAGGGGTGATTTTTTCAGATTTTTTCCAGGGGGTGAGCGCGGTAGCAGGAGGTCCCCGGACATGACAAAAGTGTTTCCATGTCCGTAGCACCCTCCAGAGGGTGTCCAGCCTCTAACGACTGACACCCCAAATCTTGTTTTCTCGCTAAAACCACCAAAAATGTCAGAAAATGGAACAAAAAGCACGTTGCGCGGTTGATCTTGACCACCTGGATCGACTCCAGGCGAAAAATCCCCACAACGTCCGTAGAGAAGGTTGTGGTAAGGGTATGCAACCCCTAACGCCCCCCACCCCCTTCGAAGGGGATGAAGGGCCGCCAGCGGGTCACCGCGGCCGCACCGCGAAAGAAAAGCCCCTCGGGCACCTCGACACCAATTTTGAAGTCGATCGGCCAATGCGTTACCTTCCGGAGCCCGAAAAACGCAAAACCTTGTCACTTTCATCCCCTAAGTTTGCACCCCTGGTTCTCCGTAACCAGGAGGGGCAAAACATCCGTTCAGGCGCGCCAAGAAGCGCACAACCTTCCCTGACCAGGGTGCAAAGGCCCAATCCCCTGCGATCAACCTGTCAGCCGCCAGCGTCCTGACAAAACGGGTCGCACTCAGCGCCCACCCGGAGATCGGTCGGATCGCCGCCTGGGAGGCAGGCAGCCACTCAGCCTCGCGTTGCGAGCAGAGAGCGACATCGGAGGCTCCCTGCCGACAACGCCGCGCAGTTCAAACGCCGGCCGGCCACCGGAACGGGCTATGGCCATGCCGCGCCGCAATCAAACATCGTCTCCAAAAAGACACAGTCCCACTCAAAAGGCGTCAAATTTTCACCACAACAGTGGCCACCGGGCCATTCATGAGACTCATTCAAAACCACAGAAACGACAACAATGAAAACCTTGAGAAAATTGACGCGTCAAGACGCGCGGCCACCGGAACGGGCTATGGCCATGCCGCGCGTGGCCCGGTGGCCACTGTTGTGGTGAAAATTTGACGCCTTTTGAGTGGGAATGTGTCTTTTTGGAGACGATGTTTGATTGCGGCGCGGCATGGCCATAGCCCGTTCCGGTGGCCGGCCGGCGTTTGAACTGCGCGGCGTTGTCGGCAGGGAGCCTCCGATGTCGCTCTCTGCTCGCAACGCGAGGCTGAGTGGCTGCCTGCCTACCAGGCGGCGATCCGACCGATCTCCGGGTGGGCTCTGAGTGCGACCCGTTTTGTCAGGACGCTGGCGTCTGACAGGTTGATCGCAGGGGATTGGGCCTTTGCACCCTGGTCAGGGAAGGTTGTGCGCTTCTTGGCGCGCCTGAACGGATGTTTTGCCCCTCCTGGTTACGGAGAACCAGGGGTGCAAACTTAGGGGATGAAAGTGACAAGGTTTTGCGTTTTTCGGGCTCCGGAAGGTAACGCATTGGCCGATCGACTTCAAAATTGGTGTCGAGGTGCCCGAGGGGCTTTTCTTTCGCGGTGCGGCCGCGGTGACCCGCTGGCGGCCCTTCATCCCCTTCGAAGGGGGTGGGGGGCGTTAGGGGTTGCATACCCTTACCACAACCTTGTCTACGGACGTTGTGGGGATTTTTCGCCTGGAGTCGATCCAGGTGGTCAAGATCAACCGCGCAACGTGCTTTTTGTTCCATTTTCTGACATTTTTGGTGGTTTTAGCGAGAAAACAAGATTTGGGGTGTCAGTCGTTAGAGGCTGGACACCCTCTGGAGGGTGCTACGGACATGGAAACACTTTTGTCATGTCCGGGGACCTCCTGCTACCGCGCTCACCCCCTGGAAAAAATCTGAAAAAAATCACCCCTTTTTAGGGGTGGTTTTTTCCGTGGCTCCGAAACGGTGAGTCGCACGGGAGTGGTTCTGGTCTCAATCGAAAGAGGAGGTCAAAATGAGTCGGCTCTGCAAGTTTCAAACCTCTGTGACATCCAAAAGGACACTTTGAGGGCGGCCAAAGTGTTAAAATTTGACAGTGTTTTACACAAGGGGTGGAAAACGGCACAAGGGGGTGGGATGGATTGTTGCAACTTAAGGGGCGTTTTTACAACACATTGGACCATCTCTCCTACAAATTTCAAGTTTCTACCTTAATTATAACAAAATCTATGCGCGGAGAAAAAAGTGGTGCGCTAATTTTGGCCCCCAGTGTATTTTTAAAGCGTGTGTTTGTGTGTGGGCGGGGAAGGGGGCGGGTAGATGCTGTTCTGGAGACCGCCAGTGCTCTTTATTTAGACAGGCCGGTCGGAAGCTGCTGAAATCTGGCAGCGGGCCCGCCACGCCCCACCAGCCCGTCTGGCCTTCGTTTGTCATTACGGGAATCTGCGCCAGATGTAAGAACGAACCACCTCTGCGCCCGTCTGTGTCTATCTGTCTGTCTGTCTGTCTGTCTGTCTGTCCGTCCGTCGGTTCGGAGCGAGGTCGCTACTCGAACATTCGGACTGCCCGGAAGAAATATGCATTAAAAATTATTGTAGAAGCAAAATGAAGTTGAAACGAGAGAAACAAACAGGATTACGAAGACGGATTTTGAAATATATAAAATGGTGCACTTACAAAAATTTATGTGGTGCACGCGGTGCCGCCGCGCTGCACGCCTGGCGTGGCCGGGCGTTGCAACGCAAGCACGCCCCGTGATGCTATTAGTGCGCCGGCCGGGCCCCGCGTGCAAAGGGAAGCCAGATCCAGAGGCCCCCCCTGCGAGGACACCCAGGGGTCACCGCCTGACCGGGGACGGACGGGACGGCGGGGCTAGCTATGGCCAATGGTGGGCAATGGACAAATGTCCCTCCGCTGTCAGCCAGCGGGCGCTTCGAACACCCCTCCCCTTCCCCCTCGCCCGCAGCGGCCGCTGCCTCTGGCACTGCCGGCCGGGCGCTGCCTGTGGCTGTGCCTGGCTGCCTGCTGCCTGTGCCTCGGGTCTCGACCGGCGAACGCGTCTGTGTGTCCGTCCGCCGTTAGACGTATCGGATCGCCGTTCCAGCGTCTACCCACGACCACCTCACCCCACTTTTCTAAATGGACCGGCCGGCGGCAGGCCCGACCGCTACGTGCCTCTAGCGTGACTTACCGCCCAGCCTTTGTCACGGAGCGCGGCGTTGTTGTTTTGTTTTTGTTTTTATTTGTAGCCATATCGCACGCCGTCAGCTATTTACGCCTCGGCTGGAAGCTGTGAAAAGTTGCCTCTCGACGTGAAACGTGTGCTCGGCGTCAGAGTGGTTTGCATAGCCGCCTCAATGCGGTGGCGCAACGTGAACAAAGGACACGAATCCTGCAGAAGAGCGCGAGTGCACTGTAAAAAATGAATAAAAGTAAATGAGTAGGGATAGACTCGAGGGTGGGTAGACTGCCGCCTTTGATCGCGTCAACACGCCGTTGTCGTGTGTGCACTTTTTGGCTGGTAGATGTCACCCTTTTTCAGGGTGGGGTGAGGGAGTGGTGTACTCGCATGATGGTAAACTTACCCTCCCTACACGTTGTAAATTTTCCCCAGATTTTTTTAAAAAAAAATTTGACATTGTGGCGGTTTTAGCTAGCGCCACATTGTGTGCGCAGACGTTGCACTCACCGTTGTGGGTTTTGTTGAAGTGTTCTTTGCGTCTCTCTATTCTCCCGGTTACTGTCGGTTGCACGTCCTCGTTCGTGTTGAGGCTGCCCTGCTCTACCCTGCCTGCTCGATGTCGGGATGAGGGGAACGCCAAAATAAAAAGTGGATATCTGTCGGCTGGCCCAGGCTGTGCGGGGTGTCATCGTGCAGGCCACGAGACTAGAGGGGGGGGGGAGGGTGCTCCTGACGGCAGGGGCTTCCAAAGACATGGGCTCCCGACGAAGGCTGCCATCAACGGGGGCTCCTAACAAGAAGAGCCCTATAACTGTTATTGAATACTGTACCATGTGCCCCGCACGCTCCTCCCCCCCGGGGCCCTGGGGCCAGCCGCACGTTATTGCCCGCTTCACGTACGCCGCGTTACGGGCCGATACGTAAACGAATTAAAACAAACAAGGGACAAAAAAAAATAACACCAAAAAAAAAAAAAAAAAAAAACGAACGCAGAGGCGGAAGCCGCGTAACGTGAATCGTACGCGAACGCTGTGATGTGCTGACGCTCCGTGCGGATATGTGGCGAGCGAAGCGAACTGTGGCCCTGCCAATCCGGCTCGTGGTGCATGCACGGCCGAGATGGGCATGGAGCAGCAGCGAGTGTTTGCGAGCGAACTTTGGAGCGCGGTGTTGACGCAGTGGCCGGGCTCTCGGCCGGGCTCGTCCTCGAGTACGGTCAAAATGTATCTTGCCCACAGCCACAATTTACCCTTGATGACAATTTTTAGACTATACTTGCTGACATACGCCCATGCAATAAGCATAGGACCTTTGTCATGAAACATGGTCATCATTTTAAAGCGATGAAAATGTCATCCCCTATTTTGTCATCAAGAGACGAGAAGAAACTCTTCCAGTGCGTCCAGCTGGTGCATTGCAGAGCTCGGAGTTTTGCGGCAACTTGACTGGCTGGACTGGTGACCAGCCAGCCGCTGGCTGACAGGCGGGTGAGAGAGACAGACGCATAGTGCCTTGCCTTGTGCCGGTGTGAGCGAGACAGCGCCAGGCCCAGTCAGCGATTGACTGGGCACCAGCCAGCCCAGCCAGCCAAGATGCCTCAAAACTCCGAGCTCTGGCGGCGCGGCATTGCATGTCGGGCTGCGCTGCTCCTGCGCTTTTCCGAGAGTCCGAAAACCACCCGACCGTTTTTCCAGTATTTCCCGTGCTGAGCGTGTTGAGAGGTTGAATAGAGGAGTGGCCCTGCCGCCGTGCCGCGCAGCCGCGCCCGGGGTTGGCTGCCTCGCCGGCTGGCTTTTCTTTCAATCCCGGGAACAAAGCCGCTGCAGCGCACGCAGTGCGAGCACAGCGCGCCGACGCACAGTGGGCCAGAGGACCGGTGGAGGCGGTCAAAATCCCGGACGTGTCTTGAGCTCCGGACTCCGGAGTCACTAAATGGGAGTCGAACCGAACGTGTGACCCCACCAATGGATTCCTCATTCGGAGAGCAATCCAGTGGTGAGGTCACACGTTCGGTTCGATTCCCATTTAGGTACTCTGGAGCTCAAAACGCGTCTAGAATTTTGGCCGCCTCGACGGTCCTCTGACCCACTGTGCGCCGAGGAAAGGGCTGGCTGCCCTGCCGGCGACTTGTGCAGAGAGGCGCGCCGGGCGAATGGCGCGTCGTGTTGCCAGGTGGGGAGCGGAACGCGCCGCTCCGCTCTCGCGCTCGGGTTCGAATCCCCTCGGGGGCCATCGCCATCGCCATGCGAGGCGGCGGTGCAAGAGGCCCCCGTGTTTTCCGTAATGTTATTGCCTCACAATCTGGCCCACAGTGCGTAATAGCCGCACATCGCGGAGATTATGTTTGCCGAGCCGCTTTGACCCGAACCATTGATGGATTGGCTGTGGCGAGGGCCTGGTTCCGCCCCACACTGTGTGCACCGCGCTGCGGCTAACCCTGCAGTCAGCAGCAGGCCTTCAAAGCGTGGATTCGCCGGCGCACACCGCTAGCCTGTGCGGTGCGTAAGCCTGCGTCTGCGGCGGGAGGAACGTGCACGCACAATGCCCAATGAACGCAGCGGCACAGAGCCGGGTGGGGTTCATCCCCTCCTCTCACTCTCCTCTCTCACTCACTCTCTCTCTCTCTCTCTCTCTCTCACTCGTCTTCTCTCTCTCTCTCTCACTCTCTCTCTCTCTCTCTTTCTCACACTCTCACTCTGTCCCTCTCTCTCTCTCACTCTCTCTCTCACTCTCTCTCTCTCTGCTCACTCTCTCATCTCTCTCTCTCTCTCTTCTTCTCTCTCTCTCTCCTCCTCTCCCTCCCCGTGTGTCTCTCGTGCAGGAAAGCTAAAATAGTATTGGGAAAACTTGGCGCCAGAGAGGCGTTGGCGCTTTGGCCAGCTTTGGCCTAGCGTAGTGGCGATGGCAAGCCCCCCGCTGCTCGTCGCGTCGTCTTATCGACGCGCCCCGCATTTCGGTAAGTGACTGGGGGGCAGTGCCGCCTGGTCGGCTAACGGCGCTGCACAGTGAAGACCGAGCAGGCGGGCGCAACTCTCTACGCGTTTTGAGCTCCGGAGACGCCAGAAAAGGTACTTGAACCGCACGTGTGACCCC